>JACM01000222.1:0-22632 GCA_000787095.1 Periophthalmodon schlosseri
AATGTTGCAGATAACAGGAAGCTGAAAGCCATCAGTACAAAATAGCAAAGTAGCCATAGGACAAACTTGTATTTCATAAACAACTGCAGATACTAAGTGTTACCAACTCAAAATACTTCAAATGACAACCAGTCTTATTTTTGCTATATAATCTGATGTTCCTTGCTCTAGAATCACCTTTCCCATGTGTCTAGTTAATGGTGCACCGGTTTAGAGTTTCATTTTTCCCTTAGCTTTCTGACCTTCAGTAAGTCTTTACACAAATATACACACACATACACACACACACACACATATACACAACACAGCAGTGCCACAGTTCTCCCATTGCATTGGCTTCTCCTTGGGATTTGCCTTTGTGTCTGCTTGTCATTCAGCGGTGAAAGCAATGAAAGCTGATTCACGGAGATGCACAAAGCCACCAAGCTATTCCAGCCCCACTGCTGTGCGCACACTGTGCACTTTACTGCTCCAAGTGTCCGGCCCCTGGCTCCCCTTCAAAGTACACAATATTGTCACCACCAAACCCTGACAGGACTGAAATAGCGCATTAAGTTTATAAAAAACGTAACAAAAAATACAACACTTTCATATTTTTGTAGTAGCTGTTAGACACACGCAAGCTATATATATTTTCAAAGTACACAAAAACATTACAATCTTGCCCCTTACTGACCACTATAGACTTACCATTAAAGTCTAATAGCAGTTTTATTGTGCAGTATATACAACAAGAATAATACTACTGAAAACAAAAGATTTTAAGAACTAAAAAAGATCAGCCATGTTGGACTAGTTCTCTAATCTAATATCCTCTCTTTATTATCTTGGCTCTTGCCTTTTACCGAGGAGCCAAGAGCTTTACCTCAACTAGGGGTTAAAACTAAACCTCAAACACACCTTAAAACACAGTGTAAACCAGGCAAGTTTTGCATTAACCCACTGTCCCCGTTCTCACCTGCTTTCCTGTCCCTCCACTTTGCAGAAAATCCAACAAAAAAACGTCCAAATCTCTCTTCTCCTCTTCTTCTCCCCTTTAACAAATCCTAAAGGGCAGCCATCTTGCCTCCTTCTGTTCTTCTATGAAACCGACTATCCTCCACATCAATATTCATGGAAGCCAGGCTGACGTCGGCGTCCAACATCATCAGGAGAGGCTTCTGGTGTCGCTGCTGTTCCTGCTCTGTCCAATGCGCGATCATAGAGTAGTGAGGTGTGCAAAGCCAGAATGCAGCTCTCGTAGCGGTGAGGAGGCTTGGCTTAGAGAAATAATCACAAATTCACTATCCTGCTGAGTTCTTCCCACACAAAGGGACAGGTTTTCTTTCCCTCCCTTCTCGGCTCCCCTCCTCTTTTTTTTCTTCTCAGGTCAGCCGCACACAATAGTGAACACTACTATAATGGCTCCCCTCAAGCACCGGACTGGATTGCATGAGGCAGGAATCCACCCTCCCCCGCTGGACTTTTTTTTTTTTTGAAGCTCAAATTGTGCACAGTCTTGTCTTTACTCTCTCCACCCCCTCTCTCTCTCTTTCTCTGTCTCTCATTCTCAGACAGGAAGCCAGAGTCACTTTGAGTATTTTCCCTCCTTTTTTCAAGACTTCCTCCTCTTCTTGATCACAAGTGCTGGTAGTAGTGTTGGTAGTATTTTTTTCCCTAGTTCACCTGAATATAGAAACAGTTGCACCCTGCCCTTATTTTGGCTGGCTCATTTTTAGACGGCGCGGTGTAAGACAACTCTTAGGCATGTGTACAGCCAGCATAGAGAGACTGCCAAGACCCACCTCCTGTTGACACTGCCCACGTGGGCTGCAGTGTACCAGTGCACAGAGACAGCACTGTGGGAAGTAGGCAGGGCTTTCAGGGGGCAAATACTTCACCCAGTATATGGGCAGCAATTGTGGAATGTTATATTTTTGGACTAAATTTTATTTGCAACATAACAATGACATGATACTAAAATTTCAAACTCGATTTCCATACTAGGGAAAAGGTTCAATACTCTATACCAATTTTGAAACCACAATTATGAAAAAAAAAACACTTATAGAACAATAGAATGTAATTTTCAGCACAGTTTTCAGTATTGATACGTGCTCAATTGAAATATATTTTTGATACTGATTTTCGTATATGATTTTCGATACTTTTGACAACCCTACTCACAAATACAACTTATTATTACTCTTAAAGATGCTGTCAATATACTGGTCTTGCATGCTCTGGTTTTACTTATCAATATTTAAATAATAGTCCAGGTTCATGCACTGGTTTCTTCTCAAGTTTGTCCAGGATATAGCCCAGGTTTTTTGTTATCTCCTTGTCTCCATGGTGATACATAAGTTAAATGTCATACTTCAGAACTGTCCAGGCAAAGCAATAACATCTCCATGGAAACAGAAGCAGAACATGTAACAGATGCCGTCCACCAGAAAAGTTTCACTGTGTGCCTTTTCTTGTTTCAGCTTCCCTGTATGTAAGCCTGACTTGTATCTTGATTTGGTCTGGGAATTATTTGTGTTTCAAATTTGCTCTAGTTTTGTGTTAGTTACTTATGGTTTATAAGTATACACAACCAATATTCATATAAATGTTTTCTGTGATCTGATTACTGCACTAAAACTTTAACATATTTAACAACACAATATCCCATGTTGTAAGTTGTGCAGAAAGCTAGCAGATCCTGTAATGTGTGGATGCCAGTGCTCTAGGTTTACCAAACCTCTATAACACATTAGTTACACAGTCAATAGCTGCATTAGTGAAATAAAGGCAATACTCCCAGCTTTATTGAAGGAGTCACTTGGCACCAGCCCCTGCATTGGCCTTTCTAGTATAATTCCTGCTTTACTTTGGTAACAGGTGGGTCTTGTCTGAAAACCCTTTAGATGGAGCAAAGGCTTAAAAACTGGGCCCCACCTCTCTGCCTACAGCCCCTGCCTTACTGAACTGGCTGCACTGACATTTGTTGACTCAATAGTTGGAGGCTCAGAGCAGAAAAGGAGATTTGTTTTTACACAGAGTGGGGGAGGGGACGGAGCCAGTCAAAGGGGGAGGAGCCAGTGGAGCTGCAGCCAACACAACCGCAGCCTTTTTAAACATGGCCATCTTTCTCGGGGAAAAGCCAAGCAGGAGTGTGAATGAAAAAAAAAATCTCTAGATGACACATTTGGGATTCAATAACTCATGACTCTACAAAGGTGGATGCTGTTTTTTCTACTGTTCAAACAAAATATATTTCCCTCAAGAGCTTTGAACTCAACATACATACAAAAAAAAATACAGTGCAATGTGTTTCAGTTTGTCCTTAAGGCATTCGTCCATGTCTTGATGGTATACATTCAGATTAAAAATGCTATGTCTATTAAAATGTAATAAATGATAATAAATGAATAATAAGGTCATATCGTCACCATCGACTGTTAAGATCTAAAGGTCCTATATTACGCAAAATTGACTCATGTGAGCTTTAAGCCATGTTAGAATGTTGTTACCTCGTCGAAAACATACCTGGAGTTGTTTTATTTCATTGGCTTATGTTTGTGAGTAAAGCTTTATTATTAGTCTGTCTACATCTCGAAAGTTCAAAATGCTCTGTTCAGTTAACAGCTTCTTTTATGGTTTGTTCAGTAGAGATTGGCAATTCCAGATCTGAAATCATCCAAATGATTCTAGTGAAGGTGTATGGAGTTTAAAAACACAGTGGAGCACTTCCTGTATTACCACATGGCATCACAAGGTGGAACAGTGTGTTTTTCATTTGAGAGAAGAACTCAAGCGGAAATATGCAGAGTTTGTGTGTTGAACATGTGTGATGAATGAAACACAACTGAAATCACAATTTTCAACACAACTCCAGGTCTGTTTGTGATGAGGAAACAACATTATAACAGATCAGAAAACAGCACAGCCCTTTAAAGCACTACATTGTGTTCTGTTGTTAAATTCAGGTGTGTTTTAAGGTTGTGGTGACAGGAAACTGCGGTTACAGGGGAAAGTCTATGCATAATGGTTTCTTATTGACTCTTTCACATGCTCAAAGCGTTACTCATTACTCAATTCAAATTTTAACTCTAACCAAGTGTGGTTTTAGATGTACCAGAAATTCAAATAGTTTTTCGTGAAATTGCTAGGAATTATTTAGAAAACTGGGTGTAGTTTTTGAACGTTAGCTGTTTTAAATCACCTCTTGGTAAAGATGAGTTAACATTGCAGTAACTGAAACTGAATATATTACATCAAAAATAAAAAGTTGTGCTAGTCCCAAAATGGGGAACAGCAAACGACAAAAAACAGCAGTCAGCAGCAAATAAGTGATGTCAAATTCTGGATGCATTCAAATGAAAAGTGCTTTGAAGATGTTATTTTTACAATTGGGATCACAATGTTCCTCTGTCATATGACTGAAGCAACCCATTATCTCAATAATATAATGATAAAAGTGAGGTATGGACGATATATCAGTCCCAATATAAGTGTGAGCAGATGGGTTTTTGCAGATATTAGAATCAGCCGATGCCTGGGCTCTGTGGCCAGGTGTCATTCCTAGATTGCCCTCAGTGCATAAGATTTGATACAAAAGATCCAAAAGTGAAAAGTTAATTTGTGATATTTACTTTAACTTCAGCTTTAAATTTGGCAGCCTTGCTATGGATTTTAAAATTTTTGGTATCGACTCAAAAAAATCTATCCATCCTTAATCACTATATTATAAAGTTGATTTTATTTGAAAAGAGTGTAAATATTATACGTTATAACATGTTTTACACACAGTACAAATTCACCCCTGCCTTTGCTGCAGATTGATGATGGAAGTGAGCAGAGCAGGCCTGCCCCTCTGCCCTGTGAGGGGGGTCCTGTGAGGGGGGGTCCTGTGAGGTGGGGTCCTGTGAGGGGTCTATGGTGGTCCCTCTGAGAGCTACTGTAACTCGTAAATTACAGATTATCTCGTCATTGCTCGCGCCTCGTCGCATTACAAAGGGGACAGTGACATGTGCCGGCACCTCTACTGTAAACACTGAGCCCTGGCCCCATGCTGGCCTTGCTTCTGGAGATGTAGCCACACTTGCCACATGGCTGATTTCACACCTAAAAATGCCAATGAGGGACGGAGGTAGCCTAATTGAGCCTGTTGATTTACGCTAAGCACAACACAAACATGGGGCAACGCTGGTGGGGGGCACAGGTCAAAGATCTGGGCTGCAGCTTAAGCCCGTTGTGGCAGGTTACATAGTTTATAGTCGTGCTTCCTGACACGTGTAGAGAACCAGGTCAGGGCAGAAATAGTCAGTGGCCGCAAAGTCTTTTCTGTTTGATATTTAACAGTACACAGAAAGCCACAGGCATCAACTAAAGCAGAAAACCATGCATATGAATGTTTTTGACACGACACTGGCAATAACACAACAAAAGTGGCAAAAGTTGAGCTTTGTGGAAAATCATGTTGTAATTAACAGATTTGTTTTAAGTGCATCTTCAAAATAATAAATGATTAATACAGCCACACACATAGTCCAAACACTATAATCTGTACTATAGTCAAATATGAATTTCTCAGTATCTTTTGGAGTATTTGATGAGGTCAACGTGTCAGTGACAAGTGGGAAATTACTGTTAAGAGTGCACAAAAGTGAGGAAATATCACTTGATGTCCTTACTTTGAACATATGTTTTTTGAATATACAATATACAAATAAACGTTTTGATTATAAATGACATACTCAATGATGAAATTTTGCATATATTCAAAACAACATTCACCATATTACCAATCTTCCAACAACATAATTCGAATCATGATTTTGTCCTTGCATTATGTATCGTTTGAGAGTGACTTGCGGAAGGGAAACTCTGATTTACTGCGGTGTTTATAGTGGTCTGAAAGTGGGAGAACAGTCTGACATCTGAGGCGCGACACAGCCAATAGGAAATGTTACTGAGCTGAGAAAAGCAGCACTTCCCTCAACAGGTCGTTTTATGGGCTCCACCTCACCTGGGGCAGTCAAACACAAGCAGCCTCCTTATGTAGGGTCATAACTAAGTATCCTCTGCCCGGGCCAATACACAAGCCTCTCACCGCAGGACACCCTCCTAAACAAGATGTCACCCAGTGCCCCCCCCCCTCGCTCCCAATCATTATCTTAAAAGACAAGAGAGAGTCGTTAGTGTGGGCTTGCATTGTCTAGTTTTTAAGCCTCAGCATGGAGCCAACAGTAGGTTAGTGCAGATAGGGATTGGAGGGGAAAAAAGTAAACAAAACGCACTGTTGCATATTTTTACTAAATACTTTTTCTTAAGAAAGCAAACTTGAGCACTGAATAATGGTGTTTTATGTGAAAATTGATGATTGTTATGGGTAATGCACAGTCAAATACTTTTAATAACTCATGTATTGGACAAAAGTCACCTGTAAAATAAAACACACTAAAAAGTACATACTACACACACTAAAGTACATACTTTTACATTACATACAATTTTCATATAGATGCATCTCTTTAGTGTACATTTACATACTTTTTATGGTTTGGGTGTAATTAATAACAATGTATCCAACCTGACTACATTTTACATATGTTACATATGTCATGTTCTACTCGTACCACTCAAATAAGGCAAAATCAAAATATACAAAAATGCCTGTACCCGGTTACTTATTCCTGTTTGCCAAAACTCTGTATGTACCATATGTGTGATTATAATGTTAACTTGTGTCATTTCATGAATTCCAAATGTTAAACAGATCTTGACTGTGCCTCTCCAGGTTGAGTTGTTGAGTCGTCTGGGCACAGCAGGGTTGGACAGCACCAATCTCAGTCTGTCTCCGTTCTCGTGGTGACCAACTGCTCGTGAGAGGCTTTGGAGATGGTTCTCGCATTCAGGCTGCAGGTGCCTTCATCCTGCTCCTCCTCCTCCCGCTGCTCCGCCCCCTGCTCCAGGCTGCCTCCATTAACACTGGGAAAGCCCTTTCACCAGCTGGACCTCGGAGGTTCCTATTCCCACTCCCACACGTGCCCCGAACCCCAGAAGGAGCCACCCCACAGTCTGAGGTATGACGTCGAGACATCTATGTTAAGTCATGGAGTAATGCAAAAGCAGATTTTTTTAATAATATCGGCTCTGTACATATTTGCATGTGTGACATGTGGCTCTGAATGAACCCTACTGAATATTGATTGGATAGTTTGTGCCTCTATCAGCATTTACTTTAAAGAGACAGTATATAAGATTTTGATTTTAAATGAACCTTTTATTGACGTTGTTGTGATGCTGATTTGTTCTTAATTACAAAAACTTGATGGCCAAGTTGTTTATGTTATAATTTGGCATTTTGGTTTGATTATCCCAGGGGTTGGCGATCTTTAACACCCAAAGAGCCATTTGGACATGGTTTCCATGGAAAAAAATCACTGTGTCTGCAAATCGGGGTTGTATGAAGTCACTTTCATCTTTACGCAGGACTGTAAGCTGTCGTCTGTGAGGCGTGAGCGCTGTTTGTTTTTAACATAGTTCATGATGTAGAATAGCTGCTCACATACATATGTGGATCCGAAGATCAACAGGACTCCAAATGCATATTTCTCGATAAATCTACGGCGTTTTGGTGGGCTTCCGCGAGTGTAATAAAAGAGACAATAATAAAATATAATTTTATTTTAATATTTCAAGATCACAATAATCTCCCAATTTAAACTACAATTCAAAAAAAAGAACTAACACAAATAAAACACACCAATTAAATACTTATAATTTATTTTCCCAAGCCACGCAATGCCGCAGTATAAGGATGAAAGAGCCACATGCGGCTCCAGAGCCGCGGGTGGCCAACCCCTGGATTATCCGATCAGAAAGCAGAATGAGCCTCACATAAATCTCTCATTTGGGTTGCCAGTTTAAATTCTGAAATAGTTAATAGTTAGTAAAATCTAAAATGACTCTAAACCCCAGCACCTGCAGCACACCGGTACTGCACCACCAAATCGAGAACACTACTGTCCAGTCCTACCTAGTCTGTACGGTGAGCTCCAAACCCTTCTCAACAATATCTTAGACAGTGCTGTGAAAGAAAGTTCAAGCCCATGGGTTGCACCAAGTACTAGTCAAGAAGAGATTGTGTTGATTACAAAAAGCTAAATGCACTTACACATAAAGAGGCATACTCAAGGATGGAGGAATCCCTAACAGGACTGAAAGCTGCCAGGGACTATTCCACCCTAGACTTGGCTAGTGGGAACTGGCAGGTGGAAATGGACCCGGAGGACTGTGAAAAGACTGCATATACAACACCTTATGGACTCTGAGTTTGAGCAAAAGCCTTTTGGATTATGCAGTTCTTCTGCCACCATCTACAGGCTGATGCAGCACTGCCTTGGGAGTATGTAACATGATATACCATACCTAACCCTAACCCGGTGTGCTGGTTATTCGAGGGTCAGCAAGCTTTTGAACAGCTAAAAACCTCACTGTTGGGTGCCCCAGTGTTGGCATATGCTGATTTCTCTCTGCCTTTCCGACTCTACATAGATGCCAGTTTGGAATGTCTAGAGCCTATCCTGGCACAAGAACAAGAAGATAAAGAGAGGGTGACTGTCTACACCAGTTGGAGAGGAATGACCAGAACTACAGCTCCTTTAACTTAGAACTGCTGGCACTAAAGTGGGCCATTACAGAAATGTTTAAAGACTACCTGTATGGTGCAGAATTTGTAGTGTACATGGACAACAATCCCTTTGTGCACTTGGACACTGCACAGCATGGTGCAGTAGAGCAGAAGTGGGTGGGCCGGCTTGCCAACTTCAAGTACACTATCAAATACCACTCAGGTTTGTCTAAGTGATTTCAGGAAAACCGTTTAGACAAACAGAGTGGTCGCCTCTAGTGGAGAAACCTGGGAAGAAGAATAGGCAAAGAACCCAGAGCTAACACAGATCCAATGGTGGAAAGAACACAGGATGATCCAACCAGAAGTCCCACCATGTTCCAGAATATGAAAGAACTGCTGAGGGAGTGGGATAGAATTTGTATTAGTGATGGTGTCCTGGAAAGACGTTGGGAGGAAGGAGGTGTAGGTCCATTTGTGTTTCAGGTCCTTGTGCCCAGTGAACGGAGGATGGAGGTGTGGAAGGCATACCACAGAGAAATAGGCCATCCCAGCGGCGATCGTACTGTGTAAATTGTATGCAAGTGCTGCCACTGGTCTGGGATGACATAGGACATTAAGAAGTGGGCCAAAGAATGCCCCTAGTGTGTGTGTAACAAGGCTGGACTTGAAGGGTGGGCATGGGCTACTTCTCCTTGGGAAAAGCCCAAGATAGGTACCAGTATGTCCTTGCCATGACAAATTTGTTCTAAATATGCTATTGCTGTGCCAACCAGAGATCTAACCACGGAGACCACGGACCAGGCCCACTACGCCAACCTCATAGTGACCTTTGGCTGCCCAGAGAGAATTTGATAGAACGTGGTGGAGTGTTTTAATCGGCCCTCATAAACCAGGTTTAATCAAACCCTCCTGCAACTGTTAAATTCCCTAACAGAGGGTCAACAGGCCCAGTGGCCCAACCAGCTGCCAGCCCTGGTACAAGCGTATAACAGCACCACACACAACGCCACTGAGATGATTACACATTATGTGCTATTTGGGCAACATGTCAGGTTACCTGTGGACTGGGCAGTAGGCCTGAAACCTGCCCTGGAGACTCACACTCTTGAGGGCCCTGCAAAGTGCTTATGAAGCCGCCAAACAACAGTCCCAACGCAGGAAGGAGCAGGACGCTGTCAGATATAATCAAAAAGCCCGACTACCGCCATTCTTACCTTGTGAGCATGTATTAATCTGAAACTTTTGCTGGAGAGCAAGGGGCGAACTGGCTCCCAGGTGGAAATCAGAGCCGTATTTTGTGGTAAAAAGCCTTCAGGAGGGTCAGGCCAGAAGGTAAAGAGACTCCAACACAAACTAGATATTGGAATAACTTTCGCCCTTGCCCTTTCACTGGCACCAGAAAAGCAGAGGCTAGAGAGGACGAAGAGGACTCATGATGAGAGACAACGCGTGCTGACACATGAATAAAGGAATGTGTGAACTGCCTGCTGTGTTGACCTACTGTATGTGTGTGCGGTACCAGCCACACACAGTGCACTTTCTTGCTTCACAGTGTTACCTGTGACAGGTGGAGGATGGCGTGGCTAGACCTGGGAGCCAAAGAGGATTGGTTGTGAGGGGCCATGGACTTAATACACCGTTCACCCAAGCTAAGTTAAAAGGATGCTTACAAGTTGTCTTAACCCGATTGGATTTTTTCTTTGATTGTATTGGCCAGTGTGCTCTCCTCCCTCGCACCTATAGGGTTGTGATGCGCCAGAGCCCAAATTGCTAGGCCAGAGGTGACTCCCCCACTACCTGAGCCATCTGGAGAGTAGAAATAAGGCCTATCAACCACTGTTGTAGAGACTGAAGCGTAACCTACTGCAGAGGCACATGGGTGCAACAGGAGCAGAGTGGGCCAAGACGTACAGGATATGGAGCTGTGAGCCGGTTCCACGGATCAGATTCACCTACCAGGAGTGGATATACTGTGCACACCAGATAAGTTAAAGGGATGTGCACCTGCTGCTATAACTTATGTTCCCTAACGAATTGAACACTGCTTGGCATTGAGTGCAATCCCCTCACCCACAGTATTGCTGTAGAGGAGTGGACCATACTGGGCTTTACAAGAGACATCCTGTGTTCCAAATCCTGAACACCAACGTGCCGGATGGCCTTTTGTAGGGTTATACTTTACAAGTCGGGCTCATTTTAACTTTTTATATCCAAAATCATTGACTGGCTCGCCTTAGAAGAACTTTTTATATCCAAAAGCATTGTAACAAAGACTAAAACTGACTGTTGTGTCTACATTCTTAAAAATGGAAAATTACTGGTGGTCTGTACATACAGTTCCTTTAACTAACCTCTGACTAGATACACCACATGTGTGAAGACTACCCCCCGAATCACTGTAAAAGCAGAAAAGATTCCATATAATCCATTTACTTAATTCATCATATTTACTTGCCTATACAGTGTTATTACTTAAAAAATAGAAATAACATTTACATTTGACTTGTGTTATTGCTGCATTAGTTATAACGTATAAATCATTACACTCAATAGTTTTGATGAGAACATACATGGAGTCCATTCTCAGAAATCAATTTACCCTCAGCTATTCAATATGAATATATTTAAGCAGCATGATCTATACAAATGGCGTCAAATAATTACAATGATATGACAAATAACAAATAAACTAGAGAACCATCCTCCCCCATTATTTAAAGCATGTTTATTTGTCTCTTTAATCTTATAGCAAATTGTGTGTAGAGAGTAAGGATAAGAACTCTCCCCAAACTCAGTATATATGACAATAGTTGACTGTTTTTGTCGTGTCTGTCTTGTGTCTATGTCAGTAGTCAGTGCTGTGTACACAGAGCACATGATGACCCCTGGTGGTGAAACCTTGTCACACCCACAAATTCACTTCTCAGCTTGTTTTTGGTCATCCCTTAGATGTAAAATTCATAACTAACACAAGTGTCAACCTTTAAAATAGGCTATGGGGCATTTCTACTTTAAAATGGCTGACATTTGTTGTTAAAGTGAGGCTAAGCAAAACTGTCACTCTGAGAGCATGAAATTGTGCCAGGGACTCTATATGAGTCGACAGCTGGCACTTAGCATTTGTGGCTGTCTCCTGTAATGTCAGCTCACACTAGATAGGCCCGAGCACTGTCTAAATAGCAACATGAAATCACAGCTATTGTCCCTCACACACAGACCCACGCACCTGTCTGCCAACTGCCAGTGACCAGCAGCAGGCGATGTGCCGAAACACAGGCAGAGCTGTCCTCTGCTGCCACATGCTCCGCTTGTCCACTTAGACAGATGCATGCAGGCTGTATCAAACATGTTACACAGACAATCTCTACATATGTGGCAATCGTTACCAAAAGAGCATGTGTGACAGTAAAAGAAGACCTAAATCAAAATAATATAAAATAACACATAATCGACATTTTAGTTATTGTTTAATTACTAAGTGAAACGCCACAATAAGCTTTTCCATTTTTTCCATTTTTTCCATTTATTGTTAAATGATGATTTTTATTACAGTTATGCATTGAAAGGGATTGTGTAGTCTATGGTACTAGTTTGAGACTTTATTTTGCCTGAACTGAAGGCTTAGCTTTTGCATCAAGTAGGCGGATAAATGGAGTATGGAATTAACAACAGCTCTCCATCAAAACTATGATTCAGCTATATATTTGACCCAAACGTGCATGATAATTGCATATTTGTATCAAAAAACAGAATACATTCACTGCTCATCCACAAATCTCCAGCTAACTAATTTCATGTCTTCTAAACAGCTCTGTTGCCAATATTATATACCTATACAAACATAAATCCTAATATTATTTTGTAGGTCTAAAATGTAAATCTCTTTCTGCCCCTTAGCGATAAGAGTAAGATTATACTATGGTCTATTTTAAAGCAATTGGCTCTGTGCACAACGGTAGCCGGCTCGTTCCAATCAGAGGGACAGTCGGCTCGACCATTTCCGGCGTAATCAATCAATAACACTGACAGATCCGGCACTAGACAGGGAGCTGCAGGTGGCTTTCACTGACAACGTATTCAGTATTTTACAAATGTGAGGAAATCTTCACCGGAGGACACTTCTGTGTTTATAAACGTCCGTGTGTGTTGGGGCTAATGCTAATACTAATTTTGGAGCCTAATAATTATTTCAGTCACGCCACTGACTGAAATAATCGACACCTATAAATAATTGCGTCGTCCTTACAACAAAATTTATTTTGTTGTTAAAATTATGTTACATTTAACGATTTCCTAGAAGTTAGCATTAGCACTAGCATTGACACACAAAGATGCACCTTTCTAAAAGCAGAAGTGTCCTCAAGTGAAGTTTTCCCTGTATTTATAAAGTGTTTAACATGTTGTGAGTGTTTAACATGTTGTCAGGTCCCTGTCCACTGCCTGATCTGTCAGGATTTATTGATTTTAGCGCCACTCTGCTAAAGCCTCATAGACATTACATTACATTATGCCAGAAACAGTCGAGCCGACTGTCCCTCTGATTGGAACTAGCTGGCTACTGTTGTGCACAGAGCCAATTTTGAATATCTAGCCAATCAAATAAGGCTTACTTGCTAGTAAAACTGCAAAATACATAGATTAATAACCAGTCTGACAACAGTGTAGACTTGAGGGCTGTACCTTGAGCTCCCCCCCACCGCCTCCTCCACCCTTCACTTATCTATACTCAGCTGAGGAGGCGCTTCTTTTAAACAGCCTGGACATGGAATCATCCCTTCACCTGCTCCGGGCCAGCCTCAGCGCAGCAGGTAGAGTTCGCAACAAGCGCCCCCAGCCATGTTGTCTATCAGCCGACAAAGCTGCCGTCCCCGTGAAGCGCTGAGCCGTAAAACACTTCAAACTGACAGGAAGGCTGCAGATAAGGAGGGCACCGCCATGATTTCTCTGCCCATGACGACCGCCGGTGAAGATGCCACCGATTAGGCTCGCATGAAGGAAGCAGGAGGACAGGGAGATGGTGTAGCAGATTTGTTTTTTTGTTGTTTTTTTATCTAGACCGGAATGGATGTAACACTTATGTGCATCTGTAAAACACACAAGGATTTGATTTAGTAGGCTATTACAAACATGTGCCTTAAGTAGTGGCCACATAATATGAAAATGTAATTATATCATACTTAAAAGAAAATAGGTTCCATACATGTTTACCTACTATGTATTAAAGTACATACTTTGACACACCTTACACCTTGAAAAACATCCAGTCTTAGTGTGAGCGGAATCACCTGTCCACAGATCTGATCTATAACTTGGCCTAGTGGCGGTGCCTGCTTGTCTCCATGCAGATAAAGACGTTTAACTGCCAGACATTTCATAACATCTCCATGGAGACACGCTTCATGATTTATTAAGTGGAATTAAGGTGTAGTTATAAAGTGCAACTGAGCTAGAATTTTTCACTGCTCTCAAATATGTCTCATTAAAAAAAAAATATTTGAACTACTTTGTCTACATTATGGATAAACATCTTCACGTGTTTTCAAATGTTGCAGTGGCAGCGACATGCTCGTGGTGGAACAGCTGTGCGCCCTCTCTGATTGGAGCGCATCCTTGGCTGTGACCTTGCTCTCCCTCTGCCCACGGCGCCGGAACCGACGCGACGCGCCGCGATCAATTTGAGCAGCCGAGGAAGCGAGCATATGGTAGGACGTGATTTACGCCCAAACACGCACAGGTTCCCAATACACCCTCCCATCCCGACTCTAGCCCCCCAACACGCAAACATACAAACAAGCACTGACATAAATTATAACGCCATGGTAGTACAACGGAATTAATTGATGTGGGATCGAGGTTTAACAAAGACAGGTTTAAGAAAGCAGGGGAGGAGGAGGTAAAGGAATAATTGAATCATTTAGAGATCGACAGATAGTATTAGCTAGATAGGTCATTGGCAAGCTCCCTAGAAAAGAATTCATTCTGCAATTAGGGATTTGCCTAAATATTGAAATATCAATATATTATGATACTTAAAGTGGGACTGAACACCTAAACTCCCAAAACCACAGTTCAAGTTCAGAGCTGTTATAGCAGACCTATTCTGCAAAATGGACTTTACAGCTTTTAACCATGTTATAGTTGTTTTCTCTCACCATATTCTCACCCAAAGTTGTATTTGGAGTGATTCGTGCATGTTTGAGCAATCTTTAATTGTTCATTTTCAAGATGCCATATTGCTGATCAACCCGTTTTCACCGCCACCAGTATAGCCTGACTGCTCTGTACTTACTTCTCCAATTTTATTTTCTTCTATTTCTTTCGGTGATATTTTGGTACAAATAAAAAAATAATAAAAATCCACTCCTCGCTAGCCTGATCTTCATCTATCCATAGGAGGTGCCAACTCGTTGTGATGACGTTTACGGCGACGTCAGCTCCCATTTGACACCACGATTTTTAATGCACTTTCGCACTTTCAAATGTCTAAATTATAAGATAATGATCCACAGGGGTCATAGATTATAGCTGTATAGCAGACACAAGCACAATGGGTCTTCTTTAACTTGGGCAGTACCTGGAGCACTAGAGAAGAGTGTCAGGGGGAGGAGGGGCGGCGTCTCGAGGTATAAGGAACCGTGTGATTGGTCTAACAGGTATCCACACTTCAAACTCCGCCCCTGCAGCCAGGTGTTTGTCGTCAGAAACACCTGTGCAGTCTAAGCAGTTTAGTAGCGAAAAAAGTTGATTTAGTGTTTAGCTCCACTTTGTTGTCCCATTTTGTTGAAATAGTACTGCTGTCGTGGGCTGCTGTATCGATATTTTGCTTTGAACATTTCATAAGGTGTCTCAAAAAATACTGTAGTTCCTTGTCAAACTGTGATATACCAAAGAATATTGTAATGATCTGATATTGGCTCTTGAGTGGAGACTGCTGTTATTTATTTTCTGAACACAAGGTCTACTGTAGGCCGTAACCCACGCCAAAACAAGAGCAAATGACCAATAGAACCTTCACATCAAATTGTCGGCATAGCAACCAAGAGTCACATACAAAAGCAGTTACATTAACAGCAACACGTAAACAGTTACAAGATCAACAAAAGGTGTCAACTCGGAACTAAACACAAAATATCAGATCATTACAGTATCATGTTTAATGTATCACTTATTTTAATGTTATTATAATAGGAGTCATGTATCGTCTCAAACTGTGCAGGATCCTCACTTTGTTGTCGTATGCAACTATACTGCTTGATCTGAGAGCTCACTTTTTGGACGGCTGTTTACACTAGACTTCAGGTTACAAAAATCAAATTATCAATGGGAAGCTTTTCTTGCTCATTATAAGATGGTCTGCAGCTTTTATTGCTAAGGTCTAATTGCTTGAGTTTGTTATTCTGAACAATTTATAATTCTAAAAAATAACAGGTTTTTTATGTGGTCTAGATTAGGGTGACCAGATTTTCATTTTTTTGGTATACCGGTAAATAAAATTCAGTCACTCTGTCATTTATAATATGTGGGACTTCTGTTGGTGCATTTTTTTTTTTTTTTTTGGTAATTTTCAAGCATAGTTTGCTGTATTTTGGCTAAAAAAATGACAATTTATGCTGATTTTCAAGCACGGTTTTTCTGTATTTTGCTCAACAAATGGCAATATATTCCCTTGTTTACTGTTGGCAGGCATCAAATTGGTCAAAAATAGGGACACCTGGGACATTTCTTGTAGAAAACTGGGACAAATCAATGTTTTTGGATAAATCTGCTGGGACATGGGACACAGGGCTCAAAACTGGGTCCTGGATAAATGGGGACGTCTGGTCACCCTAATCTAGATTTCTATTATGTAGTTATACGATATTTGCCATGTTAAAACATAATGTTGTTCCTGTATGTGTTTGTATATGTATATATGTTTTCCTGTCCTGTGCTTTCACCCTGTAAATAGATATGGAGCTTTCTTTGGTCATGAATCATGGCCTTTGCTTCCCTATACTGTCCCTTTAATCTGTACTTTACTTCCTCCCCTCAAAACGCACTAACTTCTCATCCCATTATATTCAATCAGTCACACAATTCGAGCTGAAAATTTCCTAAATTTCTTAAGCAGATTCTCTACATCCTGTTATAAATCCATCACGTGTGCCGCTGCAGGACGCTGCACAGTGTTACAAGCGCTTTCCGAATCCGTCTGATGCGCCCTGACATTTGACCTTCCATCACATAGCGCAGAGGTCGGGTCAGCTGGAGGTGGGTAAGGAGATTGCTTTGTAGTTCTGTTATAGGCTTGTGATAAAAGTGCTGTCTGACCGCGCTGACCTCCCTTACAGTGAGGTCAAACTAACTGGGATTTAAGCTGCAAGAGCCATGAATTGTATTGTGTTTTTTGTGCCTGAGCAATATGACATTATAATGGGCAAAGAAATCGCAACCCAAATGCAGCCCTGGTCACATGTGTGACAGTGACATGTGTGGCCAAAGTTTGTTAGGTTCAGTATAGGCTTTTTGTGAAGCTTTCACATACAGTTAATTAGAATCTAAGCAATGTCTTACTAGACTTTTTAGTCAAAATGGATAGACCATGTAGAGAAACATGACCCCCGGTCACAGAAACTGAACTGTATTCAGGAGTTTGTCAAACTCAAAGGAATAAGTCAGAAAGTTGATTTGAATGTGTCCCATCTTTGACCAGTGCGTTCTGCGCAGTTGTTGGGAAAGGCATTTCACCAAGCTTGCTTTTGTGAATTGTGTGTTGTGTGAGAGACTGGGGGTAACAATAGGCCATCAGAATAGCAGCCCCAGGACAGCTACGGCTACACAGAAATATTCACCTTTACTACTACTGCTTAAAGAAACTGTATGTAGCCTGTGCTCTTATAATAAAAAAAAAAAGTTTATTACAATCACAACTGAACATGGGTTGTCAGTGCAGTTAACCTGCAGATAGAGGACTCATGTTCAGTTTATGGACAGGCCTCATGTGAAAGCTCACAATTCCCAGAAATCACTCTCTGAACTGCAGAGCCTGCAGGCGCACGGATGCAGGCGCACGGCTGCAGGCGCACGGCTGCATGTGCAGGGGTTTAGGTAGTGAGGATTCAGATCAGAGAGAGTCCTTTCAGGTTTCCAACTGGATTTCAGCATTGGAACTGGCAGCCTAGGTGACTCATTCTGCTTTCTGATTGGATAATTGTATTGAGAACCTAAACACCAAATTATAACATAAGCAACATGACCCTCATCGTGTCCGATGTTTTTGTAACTAAGAATAAATCAGCATTACAGTTGTTATCAGTAAAAGCTATATTCTATTTGAACCTTGTATCTGGGAACACAGTTAAATCAGGTTTATGGAATTTAAAATCAATATCTTAAATACGGTTCCTTTAAAGCTACCATTTAGATTGGCTGACCTGTATTCTCACATACCACCACTAGATGCTGTCTACGTTACTGCTGTCTGACAGTAGACCGGCTTTGGCCTGACAGAAGAAGACCAGAGAGCACAGATGAGCCTGAACAAAGGCCAGGTGAGGGGGGACACATTTAATATCTGCTATGGTAACTTACAGATGTTAGCTTTAAGCTTATAAAGCTAAATATTCTAATATATATTCAATCAAATCTATAATATATTGTATCATTTATATAGCCTAAATATAATGTATTTCATATATCAAACTGTTCATATCAGATCATGGCTTAAGAACACTATCATGCATACTTTTTGCATGACACTGAGTGTATCATTCTCAATGGCTACAGTGTAATCTCAACAAGAACTAGGGCCTATATAAATACCACATTTCCTCATAACAACTATGGGCAAAACTGTAAAGGATCTAAAACCAAAAAGTTAGTCTGAAGCTTGTTTTTTTGGAACAGTTTGACACGGTACACAGCGTTATTAAAAATAATCCAAAGATCTTTGCTGTAATTTTGATTCAGGGATACGAGGCCTAAGTGATTTCATGTGCTAATGCAACGGTTTCGGCTGTCCCCACGGCAACGGCACTGTGCTCATTAGAGTTTCTCGTCATGAGTGTAGCAGGCCGTGAATAGGATCGTTAAATACATCATCAAAGAGGAGGGACCGCGCGCGCTCGTTCCCGGTTACGATAACACGGAAAGCGCACAGTTTATGATGAGATTACTGTGGCGTGGGGGTTACATGGTGACGACTGCGCGGACTTTTGTTTTTGTGTGATTGCTAATGAATTTTCTATATCTCTAAGTGAAATTACATATGGCCACCACTAATACCACTGGTAGCTGAGGTTTTATCTGTTCCACTGCACATTTTCCCCGTACTAAAGGTTAATTCATGGGTCACATTGTGTATTCGCTTATTGATTCATATAAAACTAATGAGTTTTATGGGAACCGACTCAAGTTTTTCTTACGAATTAAGCCGCCTATGATTGCCTCTGTCAAGGGTCTTTTTTGCGATATTCAATTTGTTATGTAGTGAGCCTAACACATTTTAATGGTACCAAATGGTTAAGAAAATAAAAGCCTTTTTAATTAGATAAAAGGTACGGAATATTTACTTTAATTACAAGTTTCTGTTTTCTAGTGATTATGGAATTACTATTGTTGAGTTGATATAGAAGAAATACAAAATACTTATTCTAGACCAAGACCATAGAGTATGTATGCAGTAGATTTACGTTAGAGTACATTAGATTAAGTTAAGTTGGTCAGAAGGTAGATTTTAAGATTTGTTATTGTTATTACATTACATCACGACATCTGATATTTTAAGTAAACATTATGTTTTAAGAATCTACGTAAACAGGTGTGCACCAAAGAGCTCTTAAAATGTGAGTTTCACAGTTGGAATAGATGAGAACCACCGTCACAGAAATGTCAATCCTTACAATCTGTCCACGCAGAATTGTAATCTTATTTATGAATATATTATATAAATGGAAAATTATTGCAAAGGAAACGTTTTGGGTGATTTGAGAACCTGTTGTAACACTTCATGGACACTGTATTGGCCACATACAGGGTTTAACCACGAGAGGGCACTGTGTCCAATGCATTCAGGCATGTGTCAGGCTTTAGGGCAACTGCACAAAGAGTAGAGTCTGTTTACTGTGCGCACATGATATCAGGAAAAAGCCCGACGTGTAAAAAATTTTCAGCGTCCTCACTCACTCTAGAAGGACCGCGTGAATGAAAAGGACTTGCATTACTGTAATATTATTGGTATGTTGACTTGGGTTTTTTAATGACAAAGTTACTTAAAATGATTCGTTGGGAGTTGTGGCCACATGAAGGAGTGCTTGCTTATAACCTTTGCTTTTTGTGATACTGATAAATGGGCTACATCCAGAATACTGCTATTACAAATTCAAAAATAGTTTTTGGCTTTAATAACAGTGACTACCATTTTCTGCATGGCCCCATGTAGCAAGTCAAAACAAATATTTCTTTTTTTATAGAATTTGTTTGTGTAGAAGTGTATTGGCTATTTTGTTTTGGTATCCAACAAAGAAGCTTGTGCTGCCTTCCTCCTTTCCTGTATCTCTTCTCTTCCACTCCGTGTTTCTGTTCCTTTTATTTCCCCTCCTGCTATTCCCCCCTCCTCCACCTCTCTCCCCTCAACCCCCCCTCCTGTGGGATCATGGGAATTGTGCGAGTAGCGTGGCGTTCTGCGCTCCTGCCCGCGGCGCTCCAGGAGGAGGCGTGCGGTAATGACCTGCTCCTCTGCGCGCTCGCCATCATCGCCCTCACAATTAATTCCCGCCTCGCGTTCCCGTGTGGTGGCGAGGGGGGAGTGGTGATAGAGAGGGAGGGGGGCGCCTCATTAGAGCTCCTTGTAATGTGTCTGGCAGCGGTTCCCGTTCTGCCGCTCGCGCCCTTCCATCGCTGCTCCCATGTTTGTTTTATAGACGCTTTTTCTCTCTGCGCGCCATGACTGACACTCACTGCAAAAAGTGCAACTGGTCCTGTGTTTTTATCCATCAGGGATCCAGAAACACATGAATGCACATTTCAAACACCGGCACATGGAAGGGAATTTTTCAGCAGGTTATCCCAGGTCCGGCTCACCTCGCACTCAGAGCGCTCACAACAGACACAAATCATGGAAATGTCCCGTGCACTGTCATATTATAATACCTTCAGAGCAGGTGCTGACATTTGGAGCGCCGGATGACACAGTCAGATCATAAGCAGTGAACTCTGAAGAACAAGTAGAGCGTGGCCTGCTCCAAACATCAATTCAGCGCTTGGACATTTACTAGCGATATACTAGCCAACATACATTTAAAAAGTTCTTTTTTCAGACTTAAATCTGACCTATACATCACCTTTGCCCTTCTGGTCAATTGTTTTGATCTTAATTCCCTACCTGGTTCTTTCTAAAAGATCATCTTATAACATGATTAGAGTGAGTGACTGATGGACCAATCACAGTGAAGTGTGAACTCTCAGAAGAAGCAGACAGTAATTAAAGCAATGTGTTGTTTTGTGTTCTTTCCCCTATTGCTTGGCCAGTCAATAATACACGCTTTTCCAATACTTTACATAGATGTGTAGATTGGACAGATGGGCCTGACAGGTGAATTTGCCAGTCAGGGACATACATGATCATTTGTATCTAAACAAACACGGTTACGGTTACGGTTGCTTACGAGTAAAAAAAAAAAGAAGGAAGAAATAACACAGGGCCAAAGACTGAAAAAGAGTGAAGCACTAAATGCTGTTTAAACTAGGTAAGAGAGGTTTGATTGTCTTATGATACATTCCCAATGAGCCCCTTTGTTTCCATGGATCCATATTAAGAACCCTGAGAGGATTCTTCCATACAGTGTATTTTTGTGAAATGGAGCAGCTCGTGTTGAGTTGACAGGGCACCTGCAGCTTTCACAAGGGTCTGATTTGGTAATATTCTTATCTATTTTCACAACATAAACTTTTTTAGAAATGTAACTGTGGTAATGACATGTGTTTTTTCCAGCCTTACGTTTTTGCAACAGCAACGAGGGCCCATCACTTAAAGGTTCTATATTATATAAAATGGACTCTTGTGAGCTTTAAGCCATGGTCTAATCCTGTTTCCTACTCAAAAACATACCTGGAGTTGTGTTTTGTTTCATTCACACATGTTTGAGTAACCCTTTATTATTAGTCTGTCTAGATCTCCAAAGCTCAAAATGCTCTGTTCCACCTTGTGATGTCATAAAGTGGTAGTTTTCAAGTTAACAGCTCCTTTTACCTTTAGTTCAGTAGAGATTGTCAATTCCAGGGCTGAAATCATCCAAATGATTCTAGTGAGGGTGTATGGAGTTTAAAAACACAGTAGAGCACTTCCTGTATTACCACATGACATCATAAAGTGCAACAGAGTGTTTTCTGTTTCCTGTATTACCCATGACATCATAAAGTGCAACAGAGTGTTTTCTGTTTGAGAGAAGCACTCAGCCTAAATATGCAGGGTTTGTGTGTTAAACGTGTGAATGAAACAAAACACAACTCCAGGTTTGTTTGTGATGAGGAAACATTAGAATATAGATGAGAAAAGAGCATCATATAGGCCCTTTAATGTTTATGTTTTACTGACGATGATGATACATGATTTGTCCTCACATTACATTGATTTTACAGCACTATTGTGAAGGCGTTGTTATGAGGCAAGTAGGTTCTCTGATGCTATGCAGTGTTTGGCTCTAGTTTACAGTTTGTTTCAGGCTCAGGCTGGCTGGCTTAATTATCTGTGGATTATACATTATTTCTTTGTAGGTTCTCCTGATTCCCCACATTAGTCAAATACAAGTTGCAAATTGGTAAACATCTGCAGTCGTCAACAGGAGTGGAAAAAGTACTCAGTTTTGTTACTTAAGTAAAAGTACAGATAATGGACCAACAAATACTCAAGTAAAAGTAAATGCATCACATAAAAAATACTTAGGTAAAAGTATTAAAGTACCTGATTAAAAATGTACTCAGAGAGGAAGAGTGTAAAAGAGCGTAAAAGTAAAAAGTAATTTGCACAGATTTTGAGGCTTCAAATGTAGTGA
>JACM01037683.1:0-26021 GCA_000787095.1 Periophthalmodon schlosseri
AAACCCGTCTGGGATGGGCATAAAACGTTCAGTACCCTGCCTAAACCCTTCTGGGATGCGATAGGATGGTTCGGTTCCTTGTCTAAATCCATCTGGAATTGTAGCTCGCTCATCAACTCGAACCCAACCTTTGCCATTTTTTTGGATGGGAACATCTTCAACAGCTGAAAAATAGAACCAGAAACTATACTGATAAAACTGCAAGATTTTGATAATCATAAATGTGTCACCAGTTCTTGCATTTTTTATGTGGAATATTTTGTATGGTGCAATAATGGAAACTGTGCAATGAGTGGAATGTGCAGTGAGTGGAATGTGCAATGAGTGGAATGTGCAGTTATGGGAACTGTGCAATGAGTGCAGTGTGCAATTTTTATTGTGGCCCTTTTGTGACCCCAGCCCTTGGGACAACGGATGGGAAATTGGTTTTGGCTATAATCCGGTGTGTTTACATTCATGTTGTGTCATGTCTGTTCATTAGCATGCATTGTCCCAATCAAATAAATAAAATAAAATAAATGTTCATGGGCTTCAGTTACATTACTTTTTTTTGTTACGGACGTCATTATGAGGACTTTTGACCATTGAACAGATAAAACAATGGGGCTTCTAACTCTTGTCACTCAACTCTTTATCAGAAGTTACCCAGAAATTAAATTGTTTTCTTTTTATATTGTTTTGGTAAATCTATTGACTTTGCGACGTGCTGACCAAATGAATGCTGTATTTATCCCAGTTATGTTGTATTCAAGTTACTTACTGTTTTCTTTCAGCCAGTGTCTTCGATCCATTTCTCCGTGTCCATTGCCCAAAGAAGGTGACAGCAAACCTTTATCAGTATAGTTTTATTAGTTTTTTAGGCTGATTTTACACTATACACTTGATACATAGCGCTTACAAATGCACAGACACGATTTTTTCCATGTATTTGAGTAAGTACAGTAGCCCTAGTACAGATATATTGTATAAGCAGCTCTTAAGGTCAAATTAGTCATGTGTAGTGTCTGTATCCTATAATAAGATGTTTTATTGTCGGGGAACCAGGAAGTACATGGTTAGCATGCTAGTTGTTGTTGTTATGAGGAAGAAATTTGGACCACTGCAAGCTGTTTAATTAGCTCTGTTTTTCACCTTTTTAAGACAATAAAAATCAGGTACAGCGCCTTTAATAATTATTTGATCATTATGAAGTCTTTGTTCATGCTTTTATTAAGATAATATCAGATAATATATATTTTCTTGCTCCTACCTGTTCTCCTATCCATTTCACTGATGTAGTCCTGCACTCTCCCGGTGTTGAGGTCCACTATGAAGCGCCGGGAGGGCTCAGTGCCTTGTCTGAAGCTGTCGGGGAGAGGCACCAGGCGGCCATCTTGAACCCCCGGAGGAAGAACATGGTGTGTTTGTGTCAGTTTTCTGGAGACTGGGAAAGCCTGGAGGCCTGGGGACAAATCATATAGAACACGTTTTAATAACCACACTTTTAATAGCCCTAAGGTACATATGACAGGTTAGACTACTAATTTCACTAAAACACAGTTAACATCATTATATACACAATTTTATACATAGATGATACATAGAGGTAATTCTATAACTGTTTCCTAGCAACCATAATGTTAATAAAACATATCTAAAATGCACAATAGTTATGATTAGACTAATAAAAATAAAAGACAACACCTTTTGTTTTGTGAAATGAATGTTGAATGTACCAGAAAAATTACTTACCTCATGTAAAACTATGATACATTTACCAGAGGTACTATCCCACCAAACCAAGTCATAATCAGAAAAACATGAAAACCTCATATGCATTTTAATATGCATTTTAATAAGCACAATAACTACTAAAAACTCTAACTCCTAACCCTAATCCCTTAAGAAGGCATTAATGGTAGTGAAATCCTAAATATGAATGTCCATCCATACATTTTCTTCACAGGGGCAGAAGTCTAAGCAGGGACTCCCAGACTTCCCTCACCCCAGCGTACAGACACCAGACACTTCCTCCAGCTCCTCCAGTTTGACCCCAAGGCGTTCCCAGGTCAGCCGTAAATATGAACGTGTTTACAGTAAATATTTCACCCAATTGCTTCTTTAGTTAAAACTTATATTGCTTTGTGCATCTTTTCAACTTCACATTTTTATTCCAAACATAACAAAATGTATTTAGTTTAGATTAGGGGGAATAGGCCATGATTATACTGAAAAATTGCAGTTCAATTTGTATCACTTGTATAGACTTATTCAGTATTATATTATTCAGAATCACAGTTACGTTAGTTGCTCCACCTTTGGGAGTACTTGGAAGGACTATTTGGCTTTTTAAAATGTGTTTTAATTAATCTAAAAATATAAATTAAACTTATGGTTACAAGCAAATTTTTGCTACTTTTAGGCCCTCAGTTAAATTAGTCATTGATTTATGTGAGCAATATATGAAAAAGTAAAAAAAAATCTTCTTACCTGATAGGGCCAAGGATAACAGCACAAACTTGTACATCCTAAAAAATACACCAATATTTAATTATAACCTCAATCTGAACAACATTATGCAGTTGTCTATATAAATCTTACCTGCGACTACAGCGACAACTGAGCCACGTCTATGGAAAGAACCAGCATTAAATACCCCCATATCTCGCTCATAAATGATAAACAACCAGTAAGATTTTTCAGTGCAGCTATTGTCTACACAGTGACTGCACTTTGTCCTGTGTTAAATTAATTCACTGATAATGCCAGGAATGCGTAGTCAACATAGCAACTTGATAAACATTGAGTGGATACAGCTAAAGAGTTTTTTGAGTAACTTTTTGAAGACATTGTAGTTACTTTTTGGCTTTTTTTGAATCTTTATGGTCTCTTCTTTGGAAATACCTTTGAAATTAAATATAGGTAATAACGGAATGTGCCTCAGAGTGGCATTAAATTTGCTTATTTCCATGGATACAAGCAGCTCACAGTAAGAATCTTAGAAGTATAATATGTATATGATAGATCCATGATAAGATTTTTTTCTCAATAAAAACACCTGCTGAATACATGCAAGATAGGTAAGTAATTCATGATATATGTAGGACATACCTGACAGTACAATAGTCATGGCAACAAGCAAGTGGCAAATCCCCCTCCAGAAAAATTACACAGTGCACCTTTAAGTAGCATGTTAACTTATTTTAATACCACTTATGGGGTTTACGCTTTTACTTAAACTTGAGTGAATATTTAAAGCATCTGTACTCTTTCCTGTAAGCAAGTTCAGTAATTGTCGCCTATCTATTTGTGTTTATTTAAAGCAAAACTATGTAACTTTCTGTAAGTGGCACATCACCTGCTTGATTCCATGCACCCTAAAAATGCTGGGTTATTCTTTTTACCCAGTTGCTGTGTTAGGGCTGTTGGGTCACTTTTTGGGTTATTTTCACAGAGTTGGGTCATTTCACTTAACCCAAACGCTGGGTCAACAGTTTGGGTCATATTTGGGTCATGGAACATAATGGAACGGAATGGAACATAATGATACATTTTGTGTACATGATTAGGCATTTTCCTGCCTTTTGCCTGGTCTACCCAGCGGTCTGGGTCAAATCCTCTCCAACAACCCAGCGAAATGGGTCAAATATAGACTCTTCAACTGTCCATGGCAGACATTACCCACCTCCTCTGGTGCTCTCAGAGTAACCCAGAGCTCTGTTGGTCCAATAGTGACCCATTGCTGGATTATTTATTTACACAGGTTGGGTTATTTTTAACCCAGCATTTTTATGGAAATAGAAAACTAAAACCATACTTATCGTCAAAGGAAGAACATTTTCATGGAAACACTCAGATGACGGCCCTCCTCCAGGCAAATAGTTCAGTGCAATAAGCACAAAAAACCCATGCATTTATTTAGCTATTTTTTGACGAAAAAAGTGACATACTGGGGCTTTAACTGTAAATTACAAAACAGTTGTTTCCATGTTATTCAACTTCATGGCAAAGGGCACATCCTGGGCGTAGTAGTTGAGCAATATTTGGATTTGGGCCAAGAGCAAGGATCGTACGAGCAAAAACTGGTCCTGATAGTAGAAATAGAGGTTAATGGGTTGGCCTGATAGAGAAATAGTGTAGACCTACTGGCTCAAATTGTTGTAATGTAGGTTGCACTATGGACTGATTAACTAAGTAATTTTTAGCCTTAGCAGTATTAAGTATATTATGAATCATACTCAAAGGTACCCGTGAAACTTGTCTCCACAGAGATGCTATTGGTTTTCCTGGAATGTTCCACAGTATGGCATGAAACTTACCTTCGTCAATAACAGGGGATTTATTACTAGTAAAATAATGTGAGCAGGATCACCACTCCACAGATCTGACCTGGATCTTGTCTGGGAATGTCACCAGATTTCTTCGTGTAGATAAGTTAAATGCCAAACTGTAGAACATTCCAGGCAAAACAATAACATCTCCTTGGAGACAAAGTACATATTATGCATTATATGAACCTGTACTTATTATTATGTTTGCTGAGTTATCCTGGGAATGTGGTGGATCTAGTTTTTTTATGTGAAATATGATACAATGTTCTGTCTATGAATACACATGCATACTTAGAGTTTCACTGAAATTAGTTACATGGTGACTTATTTTTAACCCAAATTGTAGTACTTCTAAATGTTAAAAAGTGTCAAACTCTTCAAAGTTGTTTCCAATCTATGTCCGCAAGTGACCCTTATGCAATAGGCTACTTTGGGTTAGTTTTTCACTCCTGGTTGGTTTGTAGTCTTGGTGTTTTCAGTTATCTCATATATCCACCCATATTGTTTATCCCAGTTACACAAATCAAGCGCCCTCATTTTACTGCATTGCCATTGGCTACACTAGACCTCATGTGCAAAGGCATGTTGGGCTGTTTGTTGTCAAGTTGGCAGCAATTTCACTAGAACATTAGACCTAGAAGCAAGCTAATTAAAACAGGTCTTTTAACCAACTAGATCTATCCACTACAGTAATGGATATCTCAGAGAGTGGTGTTGTGTCAATGCAAGACACTAAACTAAAATTGTTTATCTACAAATGCAAGTCCAGTGAGTCATTTCAGGTGGTTGGAGAAGCTATTGTCACAAATTGGCAGCCTCTTTGCCCCAGGGCAGCTGTGGCTACAATAGAAGCCTCCTACCTTATGGTTATTTTGTTGGTTTTAAAATCAAAGCCTTTAAATGGTATTTGTGAACTGACATACTTGGTTTAAATACAGTACAGTAGGCATATAAATTAAACAGTTTTACTTATTTTTTCAACATATTACCCTAAATGCAGAAAACACTGGCATTGCACAATACGTTTTTTTACAATAATAAAATGATAAATCAGCCCAATTTATAACATGCCCCCACCACATTTGTTCCCTGGTTTTAACAGTTTAAGGAAAATAATCTGAAAAGTGTTATTATTTTTTTTGTATGAGGCCTAATCTATTTTAACTACATTATTAATTACTTTATCAGTGAAGCAGGCCCAGTCTCTGTGCAAACACACTCAGTTCTTGTGAGTGTACATTTTCATTATTTTCAAAAGAAAACAAATTATAATATTTAAATAAATATACAGTCAATGCTATATTTTAATATATGATATATTTTTAAAGTAATCATAATAAAAAATAATAATAATAAATAAATAAACGGCTTTTATTTTGAAGTTGCGAACCTGACGCTGCTCTCCACAGACACGTGTTTTGTAATACAGGAAGCGTCTGTCCCGTGCGCTGCTGTGGTTTACTTTCTCCTCTCCTCTGTGGGTCGTGAGCATCGTGCACCTTCGACACCACCTTCAAACCGCATTTCTGTTTATTTTTCTTTGCCCTCTCGGTCGTGGTGCAGTATTTTCGGTTTTCCGGACTAGTTTGCACAAGTTGTACGTTGCGCAATGAACGTGACACTGACAAATTGACTTTTGTTGGCTTGAAAAGTAACACTGCAGTTAGCATCATTGGTTTTTAGCCTAGCCCACTGTTTGACCGAGAGGGTTCCTTCTTCAACAGTGCCTTTTGAATATAGACCTTTTTTTGCCTTAATTATGGCTTTAGTTGCAGCTTTTAGAAGATTGGCGCAGTATTCACGTAGATCGGTCGCTGTCCTGTCTTCTCCCGCAGTTTGGCACAGTAATCCTAGAAGCTTTACCTCCGGCATACAGCCCCTAAGGTGAGTAACTTTACACTCGACAAATATTTTAACAAAAATACACATGCTCCGGGCTTATTTGCAGACTTTGAAATGCTAATATTAAACAGTTTGGGTGCGTAATTGGTGCGTAATGATCCATAAATTTGTTGAAAACGAACTGGCAACTTTGGTGTAATGAGAAAGTATTTATGTAATAATTTGGTAATTGTTTTGTCATTGAATCCACACAGTCTTGCACTCAGTCATTTCCCTAAAGTTAATGTGATTATAATACAACAATAGAATAGCGAGCCATCATTCAAACTAACTGACTGAGAATTTATATTTTGTATTTTTAGACGTTACCCAATGGTTTCAATCTTTCCTAGACAATATTGGAAAATATATGTATAAATAAGTGCTAGAAATTATATTGAAATAAATATAGGTTAACAATTACTACAGTACCACTACTACAATAATGATTGTGTCAAACTCACTATCAGTTTTACATTAGCCTATCTTATGTGTTTTGACTTTAAATGACATCACTCATACTGTGATGAGATTAGTTAATTTTTACAGAAGAATTCTTGGCCAAAAACTACACTTTGGATACAAGGTTTTGGGATAAATATTTCAACCCGGGGTCCAAGGATGCGTTCAAGGACAGTGGAGAGGCGTAATTCCCAGGGCCAAACTGCTTATTATATGTGCAAGAGAGATTTGTAGAAGTTTAAAATTAGGATTATTTTGAGAAGAAACATTGTGATTTTGTCATAGTCTTTGATACTTTTAACTTATAAAATAAAACAAAATTTAAACAGTTCATTGACCTTGATTTTACACTAGATCTAACCATGAATGGAGTCAGTTGTACATGTTTTTTGTGCACATTATAAAAAGGGATTTACATTTAAGATAGGGCTGCAACGATAAATCTATTAATCATGACTAGTAGTCCACGTTATTGTGACTGTCATACTATTTAAAGTTAAATTTATACAGTCGGTGTCTTATAATACCATTGATTTATTGGTTCATTGATTAATGTATGCAAATGCTTTGGTGTGTTTTGATACTAGGAAAAGTATTGCATTTATAAATCTGAAAGTTAATAAAAAGTTTGATGTGAAAACATAAAGGTGCACTGTGTAATATTTTTGGTGAAGTGTCCACTACTTTGTTTGTCTCCATGGAGATGTTATAACTGTCTCTGTAGGTTGTCATTGGCCACTTGCCCCAAACCTAAAGGTCATTGAGTTTATATATTTACGTCTGCTGTGTGGGTGATTAGCCTTTAGCCTTTAGCCTGTTAGCGCTGTCATTCAGAAGAGCATGTTGTGTTTTTAAGGTGCAAAAGGACACTGGGACATGGGAGATGTGGGTTCATTGATAAAAATGTAGTGAGCCAAATTACCAAATCAATTATTTTCAAAGCCAAGATTTCAAATACATGTTTAGTTTATGGTGATAATTACATTTTACTGTATTAAGAGAAGAATTAATTATCATTGTGATATCAAAATTGGTATAGAGTATATACTTATCCTTAGTTTCAAATTGAAGTTTGAAATGTTAGTATTGTGACAATTTAGTTGAGTTGTTGTGAAGTAAATCTTGAATTTTAAACATTGCAAATTTAATTTAATTGAATATATTTATAATATAAATTAAATACACAGTTTTTTGTCATATAAAACATTATAGCATCTTCAAAGAAGAATAATTAAATGTATTAATAGATTGTACTATCGGTTTATTTCCAATTAAGCAATTGTGATTGCTTTTGCCATTATTCCTTTGAAATCTATATTTTTTCCAGTGCAATTCCCAGTGAAAGTGAGTTTTAAGTCCTTAGCTTGAGTGTATACACTTGCCTCAAAGGCCTTTTTAAGCCAACGAGGAATGTTGATCCACTCAATTAAATTAAACGGCAAATCCTAAAAGCCGCAGTTGTTTAGGGGTAATATAATGTCCTGTGTAGAGGAGTAAACTTAAATGTGGGTCTGTGGGTTCTTAGAGGTTAACCCTCGATGTTTTGTAATGTTTATTTTGTATTTGCAGGGCGGATAACAAAGTGACGGTGCATTTTGTGAACAGAGATGGAGAGAAGGTCACAGTGAAGGGCTCTCCTGGAGACTCTCTGCTCGATGTGGTCATAAACGAAGACCTGGACTTCGATGGATTTGGTAAGTCATTTGGTAACTTATTGTGATTTTTTTTTTTTTTTATGACAAACACTGGATTTGTGATTAGATTTGCTATTTATGTTTTAATAATAGAATTCTGTTGAAAGTTCACATTTTAAAAACATCCAGAAAAATTGGCAAAAAGACTGAAAGCTGAACTGACAAACTAACACAGGAATCACATTTGAGAATGTGTTTGAGCAGATCTGAACTACAGGGTGAGCAGTTTTTATCCAGAATAACACAAGAGATGTTGTTGTTTGTGGAGAAAATTATGGTAAATCAAAAATTGCAGCCTTTGAGATTTGCTAATTGTGATATTTGTATGATATTTGTAATATTGTGATATAATTACATAATTATGATCTACATATGTTATAGTTAATACTAGTTACCTGAAAAAACACAATATGTAATTCATTTTAGTTGTGTTTCGCAGATAAACTCTTAACAGAAAACTTTTTGGTTCTTAACGGCCCTACCGCAGTGTTAGTCCCACTTGAGCTCTGTAGCTTAGCAGGATTCGAGCTGATTAGTATTTGGATAAGAGAAAGCTGAGAAGTGCCAGGTGCCACAGTAGTGCAGTAGGGAGCAGTGGCTCTCGTCTAGTCAGTGCACACTGTTGTTGTGTCCTTGGGCAAGTCACACAACATCTGGTGCATGTGTGAATGTTGTTGGTGGTCAGAGGGGCTGATGACGCAGATTTGTCAGTCTACCGCAGGGCAGCTGTGGCTTCAGAAGTATCTTATCATCAAGTGTGGAGTGAATAAATAATGCACATTATTGAAAATGACTGTACATTTCAATATTGTGCTTTGTAGGGGTGGGATATATTGAAAAATGGATACTATCGGAAATTGTTGTTCTGAAGATATGCAAAATTTAGTTGTATATCGTATATCGTGAGTATATCGTCTGTAAATGAAACAATTAAAAATTACAGCAAAAAGAAGTGGGTAAAAATAAAATGAGAAGAAACGTCTCAAACAAGTTTATAAAATTATATGTCTGCACTTTTGTGGTTACATTTACATTTGCCACTGACACAATAACCCTAAAGCAAATGATTCTATATGTACAGGATTGTTGTTGAACATGAACTGCAATGAATAAATGACACTTAATGAGTCATAGAAGTTATTTATTCAGCCCACTACAGCTCAAATCTGATCATAGAACAGAAAAATGACTGATGATTTGTTGTTAAAATATCATCTGAATATCGTGATCGAGATAATGCAAAAAAATTGATTCATTTCTGAAAAATAAAAAAATAAAAAAATATATTAATTTCTGTCAATATCGCTCACCCATAGTCCCATGCCTAATCCCAGTTTGAATATTTCTTGATCTCTGTAGGAGCGTGTGAGGGGACACTGGCCTGCTCCACGTGTCACTTAATCTTTGATGAGGATGTTTACAAGCAGCTGGGGCCAATTACAGACGAGGAGATGGACATGCTGGACCTGGCATACGGCCTGACGGACACGTGAGAATACTGCCCATCAGACACTATTAGTAATAACTCATTTATATTAAAGTGCATATGACAGGTTTTCATGTTTTTCTAATTATGACTTGGTTTAGTGGGGTAGTACCTGTGATAAATATTTGTCATACATCGTTTTACATCCGTCAAGTGGCAGTTTGTGGGAAAAAAAGTTGAGAGGAAAGGTACATAAATACAGGAAGTAGCGTCATGTTCTGAAACTTGTTTACCTCTACCTCACCAACACGGAAAATTGCATCCAAATTGTATGGATAATTTACACACAAGGAAGGTATTTTTCTGACAGTTTAATAAAAATACATGACAGCACCTTTTCGTCTAATCATAACTATTGTGTAATTTAGACAGGTTTTGGCCCTTGTTAACATTATGGTTGACAGGTAACAGCTATGGAATTATCTCTATGTAAGTCACATCTGCTGCTCGTGTCCAACCAGGAAGTAAAATTATAAACTTCACCAAAATAAAAAATGAAAATAACTAAGCAAGATTTTTTGTGAAATCTTGATTATAATAATATAACTAAACACATATGACAGAGTACTATTTATTTCACTAAAACATAGTTAACATCATTATATTTGAAATTTGACTAAAATTCTAGTGTTTTGCTAGTGTTTCAATTTTGGTGAAGTTTATCATTTTACTTCCTGGTTGGACATGGGCAGACGGTCTGTATTGGTCACTGTCACTAGTTGATTGTGAATATAATTGTGAACGGTAACTGACTTCAGGAAGAGTAGCTGATGCAGTACGCTGCAGATACTAATGGCGATCAAATTAATCTATAAAAATTGCACAATAGTTAAATAAAGATTTAAACTGACAGAAAAATGCCCTCCTTGTGCGTAAATTGTCGCTGCATTTTGGATGGATTTTTCGGTGTTGTCATGGTTAGAGGTATTCTGTTTTAGAATTCCTGTATTTTTGTACTTTTCTTAACTTTTCCCACTTTTCCCACACTGCCACTTAATTGATGTAAACTATGATCAATATTTACCACAGCTACTATCCCACCAAACCAAGTAATCTGTCATATGCACTTTTAAGTAGCTTTATATTGCTTTAAGAGGTAGCGAACAGTATTCCACACATCACTTTTATTGGTTAAATCCACTCGTCACTCAACTAGAACATAACTGAATTTGACCAATAGCAGGAGTCAGTGGGGAAAAGTGTGTTTGAGCATAGAGCTGCATTAAAGGGCCTTTATTACACTTTTTTCTGATCTCTGTTATAACATTGTTTCCTCATCACAAACATACCTGGAGTTGTGTTTTGTTTCATTCACACATGTTTAACACACAAACCCTGCATATTTAGGCTGAGTTCTTCTCTCAAAAGGAAAACACTCTGTTCCACCTTGTGATGTCATTTGGTGATACAGGAAGTGCTCCACTGTGTTTTTAAACTCCATACACCTTCCTGGTAGTTCCACCTTTGATGTCATTTGGTGATACAGGAAGTGCTCCACTGTGTTTTTAAACTCCATACACCTTCCTGGTATCATTGGATTATTTCAGACCTGGAATTGCCAATCTCTACTGAACAAGAGGTAAAAGTAGCTGTTAACTTGAAAATTACTGCTTCATGACATCACAAGGTGAAACTGAGCATTTTGAGCTTTGGAGTGTGGTTTAGTTCTTAATGCAGCTGCTCACCTTTGTAGCTGTCCTGCGGTCCGGAGTGGGATGTATCCAGGAAAAACCCAAAAGACAAAAGCTCTGATAGTGTAATGCTATTTATTACAAAACAGAGTAATATGCCAATTACATCTCTAAGCCAATGCGAGACACACCCAGAACAAAGAACTCGTCATGCTTATATAGTCTCTACTGTAATCCCCCTTTGTATCCTAACTCTTATCTATGTCCACAGACTTAAACATACATAGCATCTCAGTCTTAGGAATGTGCCCTCTGACCCCTCTGACCTCCATATGTTAAGCTCAGATAGGGATTGTCAGGAACCCAAACCTCAGATGGTGGAGACCAGATACCACAGGAGATAATAATAAAGGATTACTCAAACGTGTGAATGAAACAAAACACAACTCCAGGTATGTTTTTGAGGAGGTAACAGCATTATAACATATCTTAAAGCTCACAAGATTCCATTTTCTGTAATATAGGATCTTAAAACATAGAAGCACAGAATCACTATATAACCATATGATATATATATTGATATATTAATAACCAATTCATCTTGTATATAATACTCTTTTTTTTTAGGTCTCGGTTGGGTTGCCAGATCTGCCTGACCAAATCTCTGGACGGAATGGTGGCACGTGTCCCCGAAAGCGTAGCAGACATCAGACAAAGCAAGGATGGTTCTGCATAAAAACTGTGACCTGTAGTTACACATCCGCACACACAAGGGGGCGCCATGCTCGGTGTCCAGGGCCCGGGGTAGGTCCAACTGCTCCTCACCGGTTTCCTGACTTTTGATACAATAGATTTATCCCTTTTCTACACAGTATGTCCTATAATAGATAATACACTTAATATTATTGGGAAAAGTCTTATTATTCATGTGGAGTTGGGTTTCATATTTGCCTTTACAATCATTTTCCCGTTTAAGTTATTTTTTGTACCCCTGTTGATACTTTGCAGCTGATGTCATCAGCTTTCTCTGGGGGGGTGAAGCTAACTGGAGGCACTGCTGTCTGAAGCTTTGTTTCTCAAGTTACACTTTATTCTGAGTTTTGTTTTATCACAAACCAGGAAGAACTGATTTAGTTGGAATAAAAACAGAGCTGTTTTGTGCTGTTAAACAAATCTCTCTCAGATAACGTAACAGTCACAAGCTAGTTGGCATTAGCCAACAGTTTTTCACCTTATTGGTTGAAAATCAAACACCTACACTGGACCGTGAATGCTCGTATTGATCACAGGGTCCTGAAACTGTGTTCTTTAAGAGAGATATTAAAACATCTTTGGCAGTGTTTGCCAATAAGTGGATTGTGTCCCCATGGTAACTGCTGAACATTCTGCCATAGACATACATGCAGTAGCCTCCAGCGTGATGTCACTGCAGAGTATCAGTAACATTTTTAAATAGTTATATTCAAATGGAAAACAATATTATTAAGACTTGATGTAGTATTAAGCTATATGACATTTTACAATTATTTATTTAACAGTTGGTCCCTAATTGAAAGTTATCACAACTAATAAATGCTTAACATATATGTCCCTGTAGAATGTACTGAAGCTTTATTTTTTGGGCTAATATGAAATTAACTACTAAATGGACTTTTCTAGTTTAGATGCAGTTAAGTAACAAATTGCATATCGAGTTTATAGGTGCACTGTGTAACTTTTCTGGAGGAGGAGATGTTACTACTTTTCCCTTGAATGTTCCACAGTATGACGGCAAACTTGTCTATCTGTTCAGTTACAGATGTTTTTGTTGCTCCAAAATACCTCAAAAAACATGCGTTCCTACTGTGAGAAGGGTCGCCTCTCCACAGATCTGACCTGTAACTTGGTCTAATGGCGTTAAACAATTGTCTCCATGGAGATAAATAAGTTAGATACCATATTGTGGAACATTCTAGGTAAATAATTAAATATATCTTGCATTCTGACTGTAAGCACGGTCGCTTCTCCACAGATCTGAGCTGTAACATGAACCGATTGTGTCACATGCTTGTCTCCATAAAGATACAGTAGTTAGGTTCAATAGAAACATCTCCATAGAGACAGCTGTTGGCAGACCCTCCACCAGAAAAGTTACCTAGTACATCTTTTATATTTAGAATAATAACAAGGGAAACAAACACTATGTAAACGATATTTTATACAATAGTTTTATATGGAAATAGAAGCCGGTATAAACTGAATGGGGCCTGGACATAACAACATGATTTTAAATGGAGAATGTGTTCAAACTGCCGTATCCACTTATTTTATTATTATTATTTGTGTTTTATTATTATTACTACTACTGTTTATTCGTTTAATCAAAAGTCCGTTGTACACTGAGCTAATTTAACCAGGTGATTGTACAGACACCACTGTTTAACTGTATAGTGTCATAATAAAAAGATAATCACTTTCTAAGTCTGTGGTCAATCTGTATCATGATCTGTATGTGTCGTGTTACTATCAAAATTGAATTGAAAAGTTGAATTTTATAGAGGGCATGGGCCAGTGTTGGTTTGTATTAGAATTGGGAAATGTATTAATGATCAACAATATCAAATGTATGGTTTTGAAGTGTATTGTCTGGTATCAACAAAAAAAATTGCAAAAAAAGAGGGTCCGAAACCATATATAGATATAAGGTGATGTTTAGCAAGTCCAGAATGATATCTATCTGGTATTTTTTAGACAGGTCAATTTCAGTGTGGTCCCCACTCGAGCCAGAACCAAACACAGCCGTCCAATCAGATTTGTTTATTTCAGTGACGCATGTGAAACAAAGGAGCTCATTGGTCATCTATCATTTACAAACAAAATCACATTTCTCTCACCTCAGATTAACAGGTTAGTGCTTCGCTCATTGATTCTGCAGAAATCCGCCATGTTTTTTAGTCAGTTGTAATATTTTTTTGAATCTTTTTTTCCCTCATAACCGACCTTATTTCTTTTTTTTTTTTTATACGTACGGAACGTGCATGTCCCTCATTGGCTAATCCACCTGTCAATCATGCCCATCTGAACTCTGGGAGATTCACCGGTGACTAGACTCACATCTTCGTAAAATATTGACATGTGTATTCTGTATCCCAGGCAACAGTCCTTTCAAAACCTCAACCAAAACATATACAGGCACATTTCTAACTCAAAAATGTCATCTGATTATTATTCACCAGGATACAAAAACTATTCCTTTTTTTTGTCACCCTCCATTGTTTATATTACAATGATTATCAATTTCCAATTTGAATTTGCTAATCAGAAGAGCTGTGCTTATTAGCATATACTTGTCCCCTCATTTTCCAAATACTATACTTTTTATTTGATTAAATGTTATTTTTCTGTTAATTTAAATCAATTTTGACTATACTAAAACAGATTAAGTCTCTCTATTAAAAATATTTCGTCAACTGTAACACTGTCATAAAACAGGACAAAATACCGTATTTTACACTATATAGTTTATTTTCTTATAGCTCATAAATTGGTAAATATAGGCAGTGATGGAACAGCTGGTTACAAAGCAGCACTTTTTAAATGCATTAAGACAAGTCTAGACAAAGGTTGATAATTACAAAGTATGCCGACCGACACAGTATTTATTTTCGTATCTTATTTACAATGAAAGCTATTCTGGTTTGTTTGAGATACTGCACAAATGAAATATACAAACTTATAATGTACAAATGTATGTGTTATTGTCCAAAAGATACATTTGAATGCATTTGGAGAGCATAGACCTCTGGCACTGGTCCTGTCTCTCAGTGGTACTAACAAAGTGCCCTGGCTTGGACTATTGTAATGTTTTAATACTTGCACAAACTTACAAATTAAGACCAGAAACTACTAAGGAGGCAGTGGCAATAACTAAAAATATCTTATATTTAATTTCTACATTATTTTCACAACCTAGTATAAGCAGTTCGATCACAATCAAAATGTAGCTCCTATTGTTTTAATGGCACACTATGTAACTTTTCTGTTGGAAGGTCTGGCACTTGGTTTCCATGGAGATGTTCTTTCTGCCTACAATTTTCCAGAGTATGGCATTAAACAAGCAGGTAGCAATGTCCATGGCAATGGCATGGCAGACAAGCAGCTCACAGTAAGAAAAATACATAGAAATATTAGCATTAGCAACAAAAAACACCTGTAGTTGAATAAATGCAAGATATGCAAGTTTAATCCCATACTGTGGAACATTCTAGGCAATGCAATAACATCTCCATGGAAAGCAGATGGCGGACCCCCATCAGAAAAGTTACGTAGTGTACCTTTTAATTTCACAAATGTACTTTCAAGGATATAGGCAAGTTAATGTTGGATCTAGTAATTTTACATTATCTAAACACAATGGCAAATTATGAAGCATTTGAATTTGGCTGTTTATAATGTTAAAAGGCAACAGCAGGTTAAAATGGCATAGGTTAACTTACATTACAAACATTATTATACAAAATACACCTCATATTAGACCTCATATTTGATCAGGTAAGTTACAATTCACAACAAGTGCTGTTCAGTACTTCGTTGTCAACATAAAGCATATCATTTGTCCTTAAGTCATATTGAAAATAATAAAAAAACAGGTTTTGCATCTGCCATCTACTGGTGAAAAAGCGCTTACAGGTGGTAGCTTTAAAGCACCTCTGTGTAACATTTTTTCAAAACTAAAAAGCATTTATTTCATTCACTGAACAGCACTGTACCTGATTTTTAGTCTTAAAAACATGAAAAATAGTTTAAACATAGCAGTGGTCCAAAGTTATTCCTCTCTTAACCTTATGCAGTTCAGGCATCCTAATTATTCACCGCAATGAGGCGCGATTTTCACAACTTCCCAAGACCATCACTGTAAAGCTAACAACAACTAGCATGCTAGCGCACTTCCTGATTATCACTTAAGTAGATGCAACAGTACACAGCTTTGACCAAGAGCTGCTTATACAATATATCTGTACTGGGGCAAGGCAGGACATTGTAGACATTTATTTTTGCTGTGAAATAAATTGCAACTTTATCTACAACATTTAAAGCTGTGATAGTTAGACATAGGACTCTTCTGCTAATAACAATTGTTCAAAGTCTGGTTCAGTTTGAGGGTCACTGCACCGCTTAATCCACTCCCTCTGGCTCTCCACCAGGGCTAGCGCCACCTGTTTGCTGCTCTGGGGATTGCTGCGTGGATGCGAAGAGAAATAGTCCTTCACTGCTTTTGTCGCATGAGGAGAAAGACAAAATCTTGTCTCTGCGGAAACCTCTTTGCTGTCCACCTCAGATACTTTGAGTCCTGGGTCGCTTGGTAGACGGGTTCTATGGAGACTCGAGACCCGGTCTACAAGAACCCGATTTGGTTCTGATCCGCGCCTCTGGGACAGTCTGGAATTAGCTGCAGGAGGAGAGAGGAATTTGTTAGTAGGAGTTCTAGTTGTTGTAGTAGGAGTTCTAGTTGTAGTAGTATTTGTAATCGTAGTTCTAGTTGTAGTAGGAGTTCTAGTTGTAGTAGTATTTGTAATTGTAGTTCTAGTTGTAGTAGGAGTTCTAGTTGTTGTAGTTGTAGTAGTTCTAGTTGCTGTAGTAGTACTAGTTGTTATAGGTTTAGTTCTAGTAGTAGCAGCAGCAGAATGTGGTGATTATAGTTAAGTAGGGGCGAAATGTCACATGTAGGCCTACAGCCATCTCAGGCAGGTTGCTAAACTAAGCCTACCGATAAGAAGATACATTAAAATATAAGTGACTAAAAGTACAATTTACAAGAAAAAAAAACCAGATTTAGGTAGGACTATTTGTGGGCCAACTTGAAAATGGTTAATATAACCAATAGGCTTATCCGAATTTGAGTAGGGCTAACAGTAGGCTTACAAGAAACTAGGTGAAATAAGTAGTCTAGGACCTACCTAGATTTTAAATAGGACTAATCATAAGCCTACACAAAAATGGTTCATATAAATAGGCTTACAGATAGGCCTACCCAGATTTAGGTAGGACTAATAGTAGGCCTAACAACAGATCTGCCAGAGATTTAAGGCAATGGGTGATAATTAGTTCATATGTAGGCCTATTACGGTAATACATATGGTAGAAGGTTAGTTGTAGTCTAGGGAGGTTATGTGTATTGGGTGCAGAGTAAAATAAAGTGACCAAACCAACAAAGAAAGATACTATTTATTCAGAGTAAACAATAGAAATAAATGAATAGGTATTAATTAATAATAAATACATTCAAAGTAAAATCCTGTCTAAACTTGCCTTGTTCCTCAGTAGATCTCTGCTTCTTGAACAGGGACAGTGTGGGGCCGCTCTGCCGGTAGAACAGAGAGGGAGAGGGGCTGGTTTGGACCTGGTCTTCTGGATGGTGGTCTTTGGATCCTCTTTGGCCCGCTTTGGTCTGGACTATTTTGGTCCTGGATTTCTCTGGACCTCCTTTGATGACCACAGGAAACTTATCAGCTGCTACAATCTAAAGGGAGACAGAAAAATACGTTACAGTAACGTTTTACTATTGTCCTCATTTGGTCCTGTTATATCGCGGATTGAGTCCTCTTTGATACTAAGGAATAGACTTAATACTTGATACAGATTCAGATACCACAATGATAATTAAAAACACTATTTCTTTAGACAATAGAATGTGACTTCCAACATTAAATCATAGCACTTTCATTTATATTATGGCCTTATATCTGTGTGATCCCTCAGTCGTCCAGTAGGTTCCATAGTGGTCCATGGGCGTGTACTAGTCTATGTGTCTTATACTTGTGAAAGATACAGTTCAGATCATTCTAAAGCTATTCAGGAAAGGTTCATTTCTGTCCTGTGAGTGTGACTTTTTTAGTATCGATACCTGCTCAAATGAGTATCTAGTTTCAATACTAGTTTTAGCATTAGTATCTGATTTTGATTCTTTTGACAACCCTAGTTCTGGTTTAGTCCTGGTATAGTCCAGGTATAGTCCTGGTATAGTCCAGGTTTAGTTCTGGTTTAGTTCTGGTTTAGTTCTGGTATAGTTCTGGTATAGTCCAGGTTTAGTTCTGGTTTAGTTCTGGATTTGTCCCATTTAAGCCCCAGCTTTGATGTGGTGTGTGTGTGTTATTCACTTAGTTGGTTTGTTAGAGTGACAATGCATTTGACTTTAAACTTTAATTTCTTATTATAGAATGCTGATAACCTATTATGTTATGGTATTAAATAAATAAATAAACAAATAACAAATATTCTGATAAATATGCCAAAATGAAATTAAACACATGAGAAAAAATGCTAAAACAGCATTTTTATTTAACCAATTATTTAAATTACAGCTCAGCTCTCCTGTTCTGAGGTATGAAATTGAAATTTTCACTATAGCCCCTAGATGTCACCAAAGTACTTTAGGGAGCAATGCCTTATCATTTTTGCTTGATGGATACTTTAATACTGTACTGTGGGACATTCCACGCAACCCAATAGCATCTCCATCAAGACAAGGTTGCAGACTCTCTGGGAAAAAGTTACATAGTGTGCCTTTAAAGTCCTAAAATCCAATTAGGAAAAAGATGACCCAGTCACTCAAACTGTCACATACTTAGTCTAATGGTCCCGCCCATTTCCAACTCTGCTCTGATTACGGTAAATTTCCATAAATTTCTCCCATAAACTTTTCAAATAATTTAAATATTAAGAGTTCAAAGCATCGCAGAGGCTAAACAACTACGCAGAAGGTAATCTAGCCAAATGTTTTAATAACTTAGCGGTTTATAAAGTTTCAGAAACAGATTTTAAATAAAATTATAGGTCTGTGGTATGAGGTTGTTAGTTACCACAGAGCCCTGAGCTTTCAAACTTTTAATGTTAATTTATTTCATAAAGTCTATGGGAAAAATGAATGGCAAATTTACTTCCAGAACCAGGGGGTGGGTGGTCACTGTTGAGCTCCATTACTACCCAGATATTTGCACCATCTCCAGAATTATCCTAGTACTGTGTCCTTAGGCAAAACACTTCACCCATGTTACCTTTATATGAATGCGCTGAATAAGACTTAAGTTATTTAGATTATCTGTTCACTCACCGGTGTCTTCTCTTCCTTCTTCAAATTGTCCTTATGGCTTAACGTCAACCTCCAATCCTTTTTCAACCACGAATTTGGATGAAGATTCCCGCAACTTTTCAACGTTCCCAAGTCTTTAGGCGGAGAACTTTTTGCACTATTGTCTTCCGGCGTTGAAATTATACTAACTGGAATTTCATCTGTAACGCTTGCTTTTACCTGCTGTCTTTGCGATTTATCATAGCTTAAAGAGTCCAGCGAATCAACTGATGAGTAATTAGGTGCTGGAGAGTTGGGAGTTGATGATAAACTTGACAAGCTAGCTTCTAGGGCTAAACATTTCATTCCAAACCCCAAGTCCCGCCTCTTGGACTCATCTCTCAAATCTGATTGGCTGTTCAGCTGTTTGTCATCACCTGTATTTGAATTATAAGGCTGTAACTTCCTTATATAGGTAACAGCGGGTTCGGATCTCCTCCTTGGTCGATGTCTAGCCTCCAAAGATGGAGAGCCAAGAGATGGCGACAACTCAACGTATTTATAGTCCTGTTTAGAGCTGTATATGACGCTATCGCCCCCTAGTTTCTCAATACGGTAATGTCTTGTTGTTTTGGAGGAGTTTTCGGTGTCGTTTTCTTGATCGTAGTCGCTAAATGTTAGCATTGAATCGAGGCTGCCCTGGAGAGGTTGGTGGTGGTTGCCATGGTGATTATCCATTTTGCGTTGAATGAAACTTGGGGATCCTCCGCTGCCGTTGTCCAATTCATTCTCCAAGCTGTCGTAGGAGGAGTCAGTCAAAGGGTACTGCCAAGATTCTAAAACAAAACAAAAAATACAAGGATTTCTATGTTAATTTTAATAAACCAAATTATAAAAACATTACGTGTGCTTGTTATTTTGTATATTGTGAGGATTTACCGGTAGTAACTAGACATAATTTTAAAACTTTCAAAAATGATTGTTGGGATAACTTCTGTGCAGACATAGACAGATATATTATTTACCAATGCACCTTTGACACCATTATGTAAAACTACATATCAAACTACTTTAAAAATACTTTGAAAAATAAAAATGTATGTATATCTGGTATAAAATTATGATATGAAAGTAACCACAGTTTTCAATTCTTTCAAAATGTATCAATATCAAGTATCTTATGGGAATTTATCTACTCCACAAATGGGCTTTGCTGAATGTATTTTGTTTATATTTGGAGAGCTGTGAAGAGACAACTGACTAAAGAAGATCTAGACTAATGTCACAATACTAAAATTTCAGACTCAATTCTGATAATAAGGAAAAGGCTTGATATTTGAAACCAATTTTGATACACAATGATAACAAAATACATGCTTTTTGAAAATATAGTGTGATTTTTAAGACAAAATACTAGTAGTTCCTTAAATATTATATTGCAGTCATGTGCTAATACTGATCAAGATCAAGGTCATTCTGAAATGATTCAAAAAAGGTCAAGTTTTATGTGAGTTCTTGTCGATACTTGTTCAAATGAGTAGCTACTTTCAATACTAGTTTTAGGGATTACTACGGATTGTAACCCTGACCTGACAAAAACTAAATCTACTTAAAATAATATTAAAACCAGCTAAATGTAATACAACTCAAAACCGTTGCCCTAAATGAGTGGTTTATATGTAGACCTAGTTGTTTTCACCTGTCTCCTCCTCCTCCTCTGTAGTTTGTCTCTGGGGCGGCCCTCCGAACATCGTGGAGGGGTCTTCTCCAAAAATCATCTGACAGTGTTCGATCATGAACTTGACCAAGTCACAGATCTGAAAAGACACATTTTTATTTGATTTGCCATTGTTCATAAATAGTAATTTTCCTTGTTGATCTTATTGTTTCCTAATTAAGCAGATTTGGGGCATTATTTTGACAGGTTTAAGGTCACAACAGCCAGATTATCCACAACGATCTACTTCCAAAAATAACATTGTTTAACCAGATTTGCAGTCCCCTGATACTTTCAAATGGAAGCATGATACTTAGGCGTAAAGGAGCACTATGTAACTTTCCGGTGGAGGGTCACTATCTATCTCTATCTATCTGTTTATATAACTACATGGAGACAAGCAGATGATGTCACCCAGTTACAGGTCAGATCTGTGGAGAGGTGACCCAACTTATAGTAAGAATGTATATTTTTACGGTATTAATTTACAATAACAACACCTGCAATTGAATAAATGCTAGACAGAAAAGTTAATTCACTACTGTGTAACATTCCAAGCAAAGCAATAACGTCTCCATAAAGACAAGCAGGTGGCGTAACCCCATCAGAAAAGTTGCATAGTGTACCTTTACCAGGACTCCTATTAAGCTGCACTGAGACCTTTGTTTAAAACATTTTTTATTATTGTATTTATATTTTTACAACCCCAATGACAATGGAGGTGCCCACGGCAACTTCTGGAATAAGGTGAATATTTTGGGTTTAAAGTGGGTTTGTACCCTCCTGGTTCCCTCTTCCTCCACCACAGGGCTGTGTGCTGCCCCCGGTGGCCACAGCAGACTCGGGGCGATGCAGATGGACAGGTTCAAACTGGTCATCTGGTTTTCTGAGGCGTTGCTCTGGATCCCGTGGAGTACAGCCAGCAGGTGGCGCAACAGCATGGTGTTCTCCTTTGGCAGCCGGAGGAGGATCCTACCAAAAAAAAAAAAAAAAAAATGTCTTTAATAATTTTTGGTTCAGGAGGTAAAAAAAAAAAAAAAATGTCTTTAATAATTTTTGGTTCAGGAGGTATATGTTTTTTCTACATCCAGTAACAAGAAATGAGAAATGTGTATATTATTACAAACATGGAAACAACTGTCCCCAGATATGTGGTGAATCAAATAGAACTTTTACTCATAACAATTGTAATGCTGATTTTTTCTTCAATACAAAAACATTGCACATGAAGTTGTTTATGTTATAATTTTATGTTTTGGTACTAAAGGCAATTGCCCAATCAGAAAGCAGAATGAGCCTCACCCGAGTCCCTCATTTGGGTTGTTCAGTTTAATGCTGAAATCCAGTTGGTTTAATCCTAAAATGCCTCTCTCTGATCTGAATGGTCGCTACCTAAACTCCAGCACCTACAGCCAATCATGAATCAGTGCTAGTGCCGCCTCTGCTGCTCAGTGAGTGAATTCTGGAGGTTCTGAGCTTTCACATGAGGCCTGTCCATATACTGAGGATGAGAAAACTGCAGATTAAGGCACTGGCAACCCAGGTTCAGTTGTGATTATAATACCTATTTTAAAACTGTGAGAGTGCAGGCTACATACAGTTTCTTTCAATTTAGACACTTGATTCAAAACCAACCTTTGTACATCGTGCACCTGCTCCTCTTCCTCGTCATCTTCCTCCAAAGCATCGAGCCACTCTTCATACAGTTCACAACACAACAGGCTGTTCGGGATACTCCGCAAGAACTCCTGAAGACAACGCAAGGAAAATACAGACACATTTAAAACTATAAGAACACCTATTATAATCTGGGTGTACTATGAAAAATATACCATTTACTGTGCAATAATATGTTTAATTGTGTCTCTATACTTCCATTATTAAAGATGCAAAGGTTCGGTAGGATTCGTTGCAAGCCCAGTAGCCTGGCATCCAGACTGGTTCTCTCTGTATTTTCTAATAGGAAAATCCAGTAAATAGATAAATAGATATACTTTATTGATAGATAGGCAGTAGCAAGTCCCTTATTTATAGTCAAACTTAAAGACTAAACCAGAACTAATCGATGTATGAACAATTTTATATTTTTACTAACCAATATATTGTTCTTAATCAAAACTTGAGGACTAAATCATGGACTTAAAATGAACTAAACCAGGTCTAGACTAGGACTAAATTTCATTATCAAAATTTAAAGACTAAACCAAGTCTAAAACCAGGACTACACAAGAACATAATACAAAACTTAGAATTTGAATGACTCTTTTTGCAGTGTTTTGACACTGAATGTCCATAGACCAAACAGTTACATTACAAGTTTAATTGAGTTCCTATTACGTAACTTTTCCTAATATCACATTATGTTAATCTTTGCCCTAATACTAATGAATAGATTACCAATAGCTTAGCATTATCTTAGCCTGAGCAACCTTTGTAATGTTATATAATGATCAGTGACACACTTTTGTTTGTGCATAAAGCTATTGTGATCCGTGCAGTTAACAGGATTTAAATAAGGATTATAACATTGAGAGGGCATTGAACAGCCTGTACTGCTCACAAGGGCTGAGTCAGAAAACATGGTATTAAAATAGTGCTTATAGATGTGGAACTACACAGCTACAATACAACAGTGAGTAATGTGGGATATAGAGGACCAAATCTTTCACAGTTAAATCCATCAGGAACGGGGCATTTTAAAAGTCTATTAATCTTTATACAAATGGATTTATCATTGCATTGACTTTTGATCCACAAGGGAAATTATTTAGACACATTAGCTCACACTAACAAAGAACAAAAATATAAAGGGTAATAAATTCAACATAAGTAGCAAAAATAGTATGAGACTGGTGTCAAATAATTGTACATTGTGATATTATAGTTTTAAATTAAAAAAACATGGAAATATGGTGACGCAGTGCTTCTAGATAGAGAATATCTAAGAATGAATTATTAATGCCACTGTCTTTGTTATAAAACATCTTTTGTCATGTTTTAGAGTCTGTAATCCAGATTACTATTCCATTTATCAAAATACAATTCAGATTATTTAATAACTCACTTGTCACAATTGTTCTGTTTCATCGTTGCAGCGGCTGATACATGTAGAAAACAAACAAAGCCCATTGTAGTTAACTGCATACGTGTTGAGCTATAAACATCAGGACCCCCTCGAAAAAGAGATGATGCATCTCAAGGGGCCATCCTTAATAAAGTATTATTATGAAAAAGTCAGTTCTAAAGTGTAGGCTGTATATATGTATGTATGGGGTTTTTTTTTTTACTCAAAATTGATGCAATTATAAATCACTTTATGAATTTATCACTTTACAAATTTGTGGATGCTAAACTGCCGCTGCTGTACTACCAGAGCCCGATCTAACCTTGAGGGGCCCTAAGCAAAATTTGGCTTGGAGGCTCTCACCACTCGAGCTATTGATTATTATTCCAAAACATGATGCACACATCTGTCATCATCTGCACGAAATGTATCTGTAATACTCACATCAGACAGTGAAGTACAGAGGCATGTACAGAGGCTGCGAACAACAACAGCCACAACAAATACGCAAGAATTCTTTTCTAATTACCAAGAGGGGGCCCCCAGAAATTTTTGAATATTATAGACATGTTTCCTGTTTTTTTGCATTTTAATGTATTACAACTGGCAATTAATTACATATTATATTATATTATTACATTACATTATGGATTCTGTACTATAAATGATGTAGTAGTGCCACACTAGGCCCCTAAACATGCTCTAGGATGGTCCACAAATGAATACTTCAGTATAACACTTTGATTTACTCATTGTACATTTTATAGGCTCATCTTTTTATCATAATGTGAATAGGTCCTATACACTGCCATGAAAACTTTCACTTTAGTTTCACTTCATGATCATGTTTTTTCTGTTCAATAAATGCAGGAAAAATAATGCGTAAATAATTAGCGGATGATTAAACATATTAATATGAGTATAATATGTGCACAAATGTACAGATACATTAGACTCATTAATTATGCACAAAGACGCATTCACGGCTCGTTTATGGGTTATTCACTTGACCTGATAAAGCAAACACTTCTGTTATTCTCAACAGTAACCCTCTGCAAACTAAAGTTTCTGAACTGTTGGCATACGCTGAGGAGTAAACCAAGGCCCCGTTTTGTTACATGTAGATTGACAGACATGAATGATGAAACTATCAGGACTTGGGAGGTGGGGCCTCTCGCAGCTGTGGAGTCCTGTGCACCTTGCATAGTCTGCGTATAGGAAGATCCGGCTCTGTATATTACTACTGCTACTACATTGACCACTTCTACTGCTGTTGCTGCCATTACTCACCCCATGCTTTCCCTAAAGTACTTAAAGCTACCATACGTAATTAAACCAATTATTAAAAATGACTGACCAAAAACAGAACAAAAACATGAATAGATTTCTGTGTAAATTAAACAAAAACTCAAACACTGCAATACAACTTTTTTTTTTTGCTATGCTTTATTGTTTATGTACAGAACAGTGAGGGGGGTTGAGAGAGGGTCTAGGCGAACAGCAGCCTCCTGTTCCACTTTCTCTTTTTCTTCTTCAGCTCCTGCTCCAGTGCTCTGCACATCTCCTCCAGCAGGGAGCGCTGTTCCTCTGTCCTCCTCAGCTTTTGCTCTAACGCGCTGCATCTTTCAACCTGCAGGGAGCGCTCTACTTTCAGCTCCTCACAGGTCTTTAAAACAGCTGTCTTTTCTTCCTTGAGGTCAGCTTTGATTTGTTTCTCCTGTTCTACCTC
>JACM01077828.1:0-11057 GCA_000787095.1 Periophthalmodon schlosseri
CTATACCCGGACTATACCCGGACTAAATCCAAACCTGGTCCAAACAGGGCTTATTTTAAAGTGCATAAAACAATTACCGTGTGGCTAGTTTTGCATGACGTTCTGTATGTTACTGGACCCTAATGGTTTACAGATGAGGCGTTGGTTCCCAGAAAGAAAAAAAAATCGGCATATTTAAAGTTTCCCCAAAGGTCGATGTGGAGGTATCAGCCCCAGGAGCAAAAACTCACTTTGAAAATGCCCTGGATTTGAGGCAGAACTAACCTTTGTTTTCTCTCATCTGTCTCATGCAATTAAGGTGTAGAGAGGACGAGAACAGGCTGCAGTACGTCTGTGGAAGAAACACAGGGAGGAGTGAAACGCAAATACAACTGCTGTACAATATGTTACTCCACTCCACTATGTACGTTTTGGTGAAAGATCTGCCACCTGCTCGTTTCCTTGGAGATGTTATTGTTTTGCCTGGAAAGTTCTTGTCATGAAACGTACCTATCTCCATGGAGACAAGCAAAGTTCTACGGCGTGTCATTAAACGTACCTATCTCCATGGAGACAAGCAAGTGACGCTACGGTCAAGTTACATGTCAGATCCGTGGAGAGGTGACTGGGATTTTTAAATCACACCCGTAATTGAATAAATACAAGTGACATAAGTTTAATGCCGTGCCGCGGAACATTACAGGCAAAGTAATGACATCTCCACAGAGACAAGCGAGCAGGTGATGGACAACCCCACCAGAAAAGTTACACAGAGCGTCTTTAAAGCAGATCTGTTATGCAAAATCAACTTTTTAGAGCTTTTAACCATGTTTTAGTTATTTCCCCTCACCATTTACTCACCCGAAGTTGTATCTGGAGTGATTTGCACATGTTTCAGCAATGCTTAATCGCTTATTTTCAAGACGCCATATTGCCGATCAACTCCTGTTTTCACCTCCACCGGCACACGCCCACTGCTGTGTTTCTTTCTTCATCGATTATACGCGCAAGATTTGTCATCGTTGCGTAGTCATTTTGGTACAAATGGAAAAAAAATCCTCTTGATCTGCAGCGATCTGGAGGTGCAGACTCTTTGTTGCGATGACGTTTACGGCGACGTCAGCTTCCATTGGGCACCACAGTTTTCTAACGAGGAAGTCAGTGTCCGTGTTTCGTTTAAGTTGTTTTAGATGAATAATGTGATTTAAATTTATGTCCAGATGATAACATAATGATCCACAGGTGTCATAAATTATAGCTACAGAGCAGACACAAGCACAATAGGTCTGTGTTAAGAAAAAAATGCACCTTTACCGATCCTATTTACCACACTCGGACCTTTTGAACAACTTTTGGACATAGTCTATGGTATTTCATGTGGTATAAGTTAAAAATTTACATAGAAAAAACAAACCGCTGCACTTCTCACTGCGTCGTATGTGAACTCATTTTTATATGAAGAAAGTTTAAAGGGCCCATATTACGCTATTTTCTGATCCATGTTATAATGTTGTTTCCTCATCACAAACAGACCTGGACTTGTGTTTTGTTTCATTCACACAAATCCTGTATATTTAGGAATTCTTCACGCAAAAAGAAAACACTCTGTTCCACCTTGCGATGTCATACATATACATACATGTCATGTGGTAATACAGGAAGTGCTCCACTGTGTTTTTAAACTCCATGCATCTTCACTAGAATCATTTGGATAATTTCAGCCATAGAATTGCCAATCTTTACCGAACTAAAGGTAAAAGGAGCTGCTAACTTGAAAACTACCGCTTCATAACGTCACAAGTTGGAACAGAGAATTTTGAGTTTTGGGGATGTAGACACCTTAATAATCCAGAATTACTCAAACGTGTGAATAAAACACAACACAACTCAGTGTTTTTTAATTAGGTAACAACATTCTAACATGGCTTAAAGCTCACGCGTAATGTAGGACCTTTAAAAGAAAGGAAAAAAATAAACAGCGTAGCATTGAGTTGTTTTCCTTATACAGATCATTGTGAAATACTAAGATGTCCAAAAGCACTTGAAAACAGAATAACGCAGTAATGTACAGTTTTAAAAGTGGTCCCCAGTTGAAATCGTCAGCACTTTTCTCCAACTTTTGGGATTGACCAGATCCTCCCACGCTCTCGGCTCCTCATCGCAAACCCTCTGCTATTCCTGGCCTAAATTATGGCACACTTTTTCATTCTCCAGTTACAGAAACATGTGATGGCGAAGGTTAATGTCTAAAGTGTGTTGGACAGAAAAGATGCAGGAAACGACGCATTCCACAGCGGGATAATTACAGAGCCAGACGCGGACCACCTTTTGTTTCCCCTCCAGCTAAGACACCGTTGTACAGGTCTATAAAAAGAACTGTGCTGACAGGGCTGCCACTTGGAGCTACGATGGTCATAAGGATAGAACAGTAGAGGAAATAGGTAATCAATATTAATCTAGACTTCATTTGGTGCATATCCATTTTGATTTCAACAAGACACTGCATTTTAGACCCAGGGGTTTTGTAAGCAGACATTTTGAAGTACGAGATACTGTTACAGAGAAATATTGCGCTAAACGATAATACTGGAACTGCTTTAGCCACTGACGCAAAGTAAGATAATCCCACTAAATCTAGTTTTAAATAAATAGCAGAATGAACCAATAATTAGTCATAGAAGTGATCTATTCAACTCAATTCAATTCAGTTTATTTTTGTAAAGCCCAAAATCACAACAGCAGTTGCCTCTTAGGGCTGAACATGAGAAATGATTTAAACAACAGAAGTTACAAAATGAAACAGTGAAACAGAAACAGACAAGCAAATGGATAACTTCAACCCTCTGCAGCTCAAATCTGACCTTATTACTTAAAATTGGCAACAACAAAAAACATATATTGTTCCAGTTTTCATATATTGAATGATAAGTTGATTTAGGGATTATAGTGACAGGGCTCGAAGTTCTTCATAAGTTTACTAATTAGTGATGGGTGCTATTAACAAAAATGAACATCTCCATATAGTTTATTTAAATTATCTCTGTAGCGGTTTTCAGCTATTTTAACAATACATCGGGAATTTGCTAAAATGTGTGAAGTTCAAGTTTAGCACAAAACCTGACTGGACCATAGACCATAAACATGTACTTTAAACTTACTTAAAGGTTATTACGTGCTTTATTATTAGTCTGTCTACATCTCCAAAGCTCAAAATGCTCTGTTCCACCTTGTGATGTCATGAAGCGGTCGTTTTCAAGCTACGTTTCACCTTTAGTTCAATAGAGATTGGCAATTCCACGGCTAAAATGATCCAAATGATTCTAGTGAAGGCGTATGGAGTTTGAAACCACAGTGGAGCACTTCCTGTAACACCACATGACATCACAAGGTGGACCAGAGTGTTTTCTGTTTGAGAGAAGAACTCAGCCTAAATATGCAGAGTTTGTGTGTTAAAAATGTGTGAATGAAACAAAACACAACTCCAGGTTTTTCAAGACAATATACCCGATGTTCGAATTTTTCTTACCCCCAAAACAACAATTATGTTATAAAATTTCCGAAATGGCTCCAAGCTCAAACTGGGATTATTGCCAAGTAAAGTTTTAACACGTTAACTTTTTTAATATCCCAAAAGATTCCACAGTATGGCATTACATTTATCTACTTTGCTTTTATTCAGTTACAGATGTTTACATTGCAGAAAAATACCTTGAAAATCATTCTTTCTTACTGTGAGTGGGCTTGCCCCTGCACAGATCAGACCTGTAACTTGCCCTTGCACCGTCACCCGCTTGTCTGCATCGAGAGAGCTAAATGTAATGCCATACTGCGGGACATTCCAGGCAAAGCAATAACCTCCGCGGAGACGGGCAGTAGTCCTGTCGTGATAATTACTATATCGACTTCTCGTTCAGTGTTTTAAAGCTGAAACAATATTTTTTTTAGTTACATGTGGAGCTCTTTTACGAAATGTTTTCCTTCCTCCAACTGCGTCATTTTTTCTGTTTTATCTTGTCATCCATTACTTTCTGGACCTGTTTAAACTCATTATTTTGAATGTCTTTGCCTCAGGGATGAGTTTGTCTGCTCTGATGTTAACAGTTGGATGCTCTCCCTGTTTTTAAATGGGACTTTGACAGAAAACTTCCCGAGATAAGAGCCAAACACTAAACAGACCACAATTAACAGGGAATTATGTTTAACAGAGCCGAGATAATGGTTCCCACACTTTGTATCTTTGTCAGACAGAAAAATTAAACTCTTGGACCAAACTGTTGTGTGGGAAAGACAAGGGAGGAGAGCATTCCGTGTTTTAATAGCGCGGATTTGTCGATACTTTGCGGTGACATCATGCTTGGGGGGACTCCGTGTATGTCTATGGAGGAATGTTCTGCAGTTACCGTGGCGACACAAGGCACACACCAGCAAACACTGCCTGAGGTTTTTACATTACCGGAAAACTCAGGGAAAAAATACAAAATGGGTTTAAACAACATATTTTTCAGGAGCCCGGGATCAGGGAGCGTTCACTGTCCTGATTAGGAGTTTGATTTTCAACAAAAAAGTGAGAGTGAGCCGACTGAAAAACTGTCAAGGCGAGGCAAGGCAAGTTTATTTGTACAGCACAATTCATACACAAAGTAATTCCAAGTGAGTAATTCCAACAGAATACGAAAGGCATTAAAATCAAATCACTTCTTCAGGAGACTGTTCCACGTTTTAGCTGCATAAAAACTGAAACGCTGACTCCCCATGTTTAGTCCTGACTCTGGGCACCAGCTGGAGGCCGGTCCCTGAAGTCCTCAGAGTGTGAGATGGTTCATGTGGCACTAACATGTTAATACTGGCTATTTGTGACTGTACTTGGACTTGTTTAACGGTACAAAATCAGTTCACCGGTCGTAGGTCCAGTTAAGTCACTTCTTTATGGTCAGATTGTGTTAAAACGTAGCTCAGATTATGGTCTAACTTGAATAAAAGAGCTACAGACGAACGAGGTGTGTGTGTGCCTATTGCTACCTTAAAAACATGTCTTCTTGCTGTGAGGGGGCTCGCCTCTTCACAGATCTGATCTATAATTTGGCTTGATGGCATCACCCGCTTGTGTCCACGGATGGAGATAGACAAGTTTAAAGGGTCAGTATTACAGACCTGGAGTTGTGTTTTGTTTCATTCACACACGTTTAACACACAAGCTCTGCATATTTAGATTGAGTTCTTCTCTCAGTCTGAAAGCCCTATGTTCCACCTTGTGATGTCATGTGGTAATACAGGAAGTGCTCCACTGTGTTTTTAAGCTCCACACACCTTCACTAGAATCATTTGGATAATTTCAACCCTGGAATTGCTAATCTCTACGGTAAAAGGAGCTGTTAACGTGAAAACTGCCACTTCATGACATCACAAGGTGGAACAGAGCATTTTGTGCTTTGGAGATGTAGACAGACTAATAATGCAGGATTACTCAGGAGATGTAGCAGACTAATAATGCAGGATTACTCAAACCTATGTGAATGAAACAAAACTCTACTCCAGGTATGTTTTCGAGGAGGTAACAACATTATAACATGGCTTAAAGCTCACAAGAGTCAATTGTGCGTAATACAGGACCTTTAATGCCCTATGGTGGAACATTCAAGGCAACGTAATAACATATCAGAGGAGACAAGAAGATAGCAGACCCTTTATTTAACTAACAATCAAAATGTTCCCACCACTTTCACTATTTTAAGTAAAAAAGTTCAAGTTTTGTCTGGAGCTAAATACATCTCTCCGATCCATCACCAGAATAGCTCAGAGCTGAACTCCCTGTGGGCTTTTGAATGGGAACGATCCATTGTTGTTTTAAAGACATGTGTTCAGTGGAAACAGGAGCCTTATGCAAGAACTGCACACTGTTAGCTTAAACGCTACATGCGCGCCAGTAGCATGCATGATACGTAACGGAAAATATTATAAATGTGAGATTATAGTAGGTTCAATTGGAGCCACCGTTTACTGCTCCAGGACGCCTAGACTGGATCAAAACCTGAAGGTCAGTATGTAACATTTTTGTGGTTGAGGGTTCATTACCTGCTTGTTACTGCTGCGCTGGGAATGTTCCACAGTGTGGCATTAGACTTATGTAATCGGCGGACACCACAAGGTCAAGTTGTGTGGAGCCACGATCCCGCTCACAAGAGGTGTTTTATAGAAATATAGCAAAAAAACAAAAAAACACGTGCCTCGTAAATAATGAATAAATGCAGATTAGATCAATTTAATGCCATATTCTGAAACATTCCAGACGAGGCCCTAAAAGTGAGTGAGAGGAACTGTGGACCCCAGTAGAAAAGTTGCATAGTTTGACCAGTGGTGGAAGAAGTACTCAATTTTGTTACTTAAGCAAAAGTGCAGACACAGAAATAAAAAATTACACAAGTAAATGTAAAAGCACCACATGAAAATATTTACTTAAGTGAAAGTATTTAAGTACCCGTTTAAAAATGTACTTTTACAGTAAAAAGTAAAAGCATTTCACACAGATTTTGATGGTAAAACGGTCAACAGGTCAATACAAATCAATTTCTTTATTTTTCTTATGAATTTTGTGTATTTATTTTTGTTTGCTCAAAGCCGAAGCTTGAACTCAAAAACTTTAGTCAGGATGTTACCACGAACATGGTAAAAATAGCCCCTCAAATCATAAGAAAAGTACTTTTTACTTTTCAGTCCAGTTCAAAAATGTGGTGAAGTAGAAAGTACAGATACTGCTCTCAAATGTAGTGAAGTAACAGTAAAAAGTATCCACTGTAAAATGTACTTAAGTAAAGTACAGATACCTAAAAATTCTACTTAAGTGCAGTACTTTACTACTTTTACTTTGTTACCTTCCACCACTGAGTTTGACATTGTTTAGATATAGTTTAGACCTGGTTTAGTCCTTGTTTAGACCTGGTTTAGTCCTGGTTTAGCCTTCATTTAAAATGTTTTTTTTGTTTTTTTGTTTTTTGTTCTTTTTTTAAAGATTGGAATAACCTTTTTTCCACTGACTTGCCCCACGTCTCGAGCGAATTACAAGCCAAAGATTCAATGGGATTTTCTGAATGTTCCGTTTATCTGTTTCTAATGTAAAGCGTGTGTTCAGAGAGAGAGGGGGAGGAAGAAAGAGGGGGAGGGAGAGAGGAGAAAGAGCAAGAAAGAAAGAAAGAGAGAGAGGAGAAAGGAGGAAGAGATGGGGCAGAGGAGGAAGAGAGGGGTAGAGAGAGAGAGGAGAGAAAAGGAAAAGAGTGAATGAAAGTGGGAGAGAGGGGGGAAGAGGAGAGAAAGAGAGAGAAAGAGAGGGGAGAAGACAGAGAAGGAAGAGAGGAGTAGAGAGAGTGAGGAGAGAGACGGAGGGGAAAAGGAGAAGAGTGAATGAAAGAGGGAGAGAGAGAGGAAAGGAAAAAGACAGGAGTGAATAAAAGAGGGAGAGAATGTGGAAGAGGAGAGAGAGGGGGGTAGAGGGATAGGGAGAGAAGATAGACCAAGGGGAAAAGAGAGAGGGTGAGAGAGGAGTGGAGGGAGAAAGAGAAAGAAAGAAAGAGAGAGGTGAAGAGAGAGGGGGGGTAGAAAAAGAGAGGAGATAATGACAGAGGGAGAAAGAGAGAGAGGAGAGAGAGAAAGAAGGGGTGATGGGGGGCCTCAAAACCAACGCATCTGGACTCCATTGAGAACTAAATCATTGAATAAACCCCAAATCCAGTCCACTACAATATCTGTTTTTTGCTCTGTGGTTGGCATAATTCTGCTGTAGACCTGGGTCCTGTTGAGACTTACTTTTGTCCCAGTTTGTCTTAGGCGAGACCTGGTTTAGATCTGGTTTAGTACTGGATTAGACCTGGTTTAGACCTGGTTTAGACCTGGTTTAGACCTGTCTTAGACCTGGTTTAGACCTGGTTTAGACCCGGTTTAGTCTGGGTTCGATCTGATTGTCCTTGTTTAAACCTGATTTTGCCCTGAATTAGTCTGTGTTTAGATCTTGTTTAGACCTGATTTAATCTGAGTTCAGATCTGATTTTGTCCTTGATTATTTTAAATTTTATTTGACCTGTTTTATAAAGTTACAGCTTTGTATAGTGTCCACGTCCTTGTTTAATCCTGGTTTTGCCCTGGTTTAATTCTGGTTTTGCCCTGGTTTAGTTCTGGTTTAGTTCTGGTTTAGTTCTAGTTTAGACCTGGTTTAGTCTGAGTGCAGATCTGATTTTGTGGATTCTGGATTATTTTAGATTTAATGTGGTGGTTTGTTTAATGAGGTTACATGGGTTTTATAGTCCTGTCCTTGTTTAAACCTGGGTTTGCCCTGGATTAGCCCTGGTTTAGCCCTGGTTTAAACCTGGTTTAGACCTGGTTTAGACCTGGTTTAGCCCTGGTTTAAACCTGGTTTAGACCTGGTTTAGACCTGGTTTAGACCTTGTTAAATCCGAGTTCAATCTGAATTTGTCCTGGAGCATTATAGACTTTATGTGGTGGTTTATTTTATGGGGTTATGTGTTTTTTATAGTCATGTCCTTGTTTTATCCTGGTTTTGCTCTGGTTTAGTCCTGGTTTAGTTCTGGTTTAGTCCTGGTTTAGTCTGAGTTCCGATCTGATTTCGTACCTGATTATTTTAAAGTTTTTTGTCTTATTTTATGAGGTTAGAGTTTTGTATAGTCATGTCCTTGTTTAATCCTGTTTTTTTTCTCTGGTTTAGTTCTGGTTTAGTTCTGGTTTAGTTCTGGTTTAGTTCTGGTTTAGACCTGATTTAGACCTGGTTTAGTCTGACTTTGATTAGATTTTTCCTGGAGCATTATAGACTTAATGTGGTGGTTTATTTGTTATATGTTTTTTATAGTCATGTCCTTGTTTAATCCTCGTGTTCCTCTGGATTAGTCTTGGTTTAGTTCTGGTTTAGACCTGGTTTAGTCTGAGTTCAGATATGATTTCGTCCCTGATTATCTTAAATGTCATTACATGTCTTATTTTTTGAGGTTAGAGTTTTGAAGAGGCATATCCTTGTTTAGTTCTCGTTTAGTCCTGATTTAGTTCTGGTTTAGTTCTGAGTTAGTCCTGGTTTAGTTCTGGTTTAGTTCTGGTTTAGTCCTGGGTTAGTCCTGATTTAGTTCTGGTTTAGTCCTGGTTTAGTCCTGGTTTAGTCTTGGTTTAGTCCTGGTTTAGTCCTAGTTTAGTTCTGGTTTAGTTCTTGTCTAGTCCTGGTTTAGTCCTGGTTTAGTTTGAGTTCAGATCTGATTTTGTCCTTAAGGTTTATAGACTTACTGTGGTGGTTTATTTTACGAGGCTAAATGGGTTTTATAGTCATGTCCTTTTGTCCTGGATTAGTCCTGGTTTAGTTCTGGTTTAGGCCTTGAACCCCGCACATCTGGACCTCATCTCGGGTCCCGGAGGAGTCCGGGCCTAGTCTTGTCCTGATCGTGGATGAAGTGTGTGGCGTGCGTTTGTTGATACTCTGCGAGAGAGAAGCAGAAGGAACCCAAAGGTCAAAACGAGCCTGACACAAAAATAAATGCAGCGATTGGACTGGAGTTTTGGGGAGTCTTTAAGGACATATTACGCCGCTTGTTGTGATATTTAGTATGAAACTCTAATATACAGAGATCATTATTTTACAGTTTGATCATTGTAATTCGTAATATTGATCTAATACGACTTAATAATAGAAATAGGTCCATTGACTTCCTGTTCAAAACTGCAGAACTGAAAAGCCCTGCGTCTTCATAGTAGCAGATTTATTTACATGTTTTCACTGTAGAAAAATGGCTATGTAACATTTTTGAAGCCTACATGTATAAACCGGCGTCTGAACCTTTTGAATAATTGCAAGTAATAGTACGTTCCAGGCAACTGGTAACCGCCCCTGACTTGTTAAAATTCCATCGAACGCTGCTAAAACTTGTGAACTGGGAGATGGCCGAGAGACTGCGACTTCAGATCTGAGCAGTGAACCAGCACAAAAATGATGTGAACATCTGACACAGGTTAAATCGGAAAAATGCATTTGTATAACGTTTACCTTTCTTTAGTTTGTGGTTTAGCATTAGCCATATTGTTGTCACTGTTACCACCCATGGCTCAAGAGTCGCAACAAATGTAAAGACTGACACAGGGAGTCATCAAATTATACAATAACAAAATGTGAAAAGGTACAAAGGTGTGTAGCGGGAGGAGAGAGGACAAGAACGTTAGTGGTACTTATATAAAGCCAGAGGCACCGGGCCCAGGTTCCCCAGACCCACACCTTAACGGGATGGTGGGAGTCATCACAACATACAATATAATTCAGCTAAAACTCAACCAAAGTTACTCTGTTTACCTTTCAGCACTTGTTAGTTAGTATCTATAATGAGACATAGATATACATTTTAAAGTTCAAATAAAAAACAAAATAAGCTAAAGTTCAGCTCTAGTGTAAATAAAAGGTTACAATAAAAGCATTCGTACAATACCTTCATTCCTTTTGATAATAATTTCACTGATAGATTTTTTTGTTCTTCAGGATGGATGAAGATTACAACATCCTTCCTCATGGGGTGAACTTCCAGGACGCCATATTCCCCGATGTTCCAGAGTATCACCGCATGTTCTCCAGTCTGTTCCAATTCTCCAACTGCACCCATGGGACCCAGGTCCACAGCTTCACTGCAGAGTGGGAGGCACAGGAGGACACCAGGGTAACTATTTTCATTATTATACCACAGGGAGAATGGTGTAGTCCTGGTTTTGTCCAGTCCTGGTTTACATAGTCATGGTTCAGACCTTGAGTATTCAGTGCACACAGAAGGATAACCATTTTTTTATTATTGTGCACGAAGGGGAGCCTAAGCTGCTTTTAAGGTGGAGCATATTGACAAAAATGAAAATTTTGATTTTTTTGGATTCATGGAGTTCAGAATTTAGGACTGTTGCCATGGCAATTAACAACTTAAAACAAAATATCCTATCTTTTGAGAGGTGAAAAGTCCTCAAAATGTGGTCTTAAACAGAAACCTAAAACCCAAAACCCATGGCCATGAACAACAGTAAAAGTTAGATAGAGAAGAGGAGAGGGACATATGGAGCAGAGG
>JACM01032709.1:0-20652 GCA_000787095.1 Periophthalmodon schlosseri
TTTTTTGAATACTTAAAAAAAAAAAAATAGTGTGACAAGACTACAATTTTGTTTAGAGAAAGGAAATTGTAAGGGATGGAAAATATAATACATTTGACATATTTACTGTTGTGATGAGTAAAATGTGTTTATTTCATATTATGTTTGTTCAAGTAGTGGTTTCAAAATGAAATACAGCTGTGCAATTGGTAGTTATTCTGCACTCTTCGCTTTAAATGTTAATTTTATGATGATTATTTATGTTTTGATTTGTTTGTATTGTTATTTTAATGTCTTTCTTATTCTGTACAGCACTTTGAATTCCTTTACGTACAAATTATGCTATACAAATAAACTTGTGTTGCCTTGCCTGCCTATGTCGCAGAATATCATGTGCTATAGATCGCAAAATCATGATATTGTATTAAGAGCCATGTATCGTTTATCATATCAAATTGCGAGGGACCCTGTGATTCCCAGCCCTAACATGGAATGCATTTTGACTGATGTGACCTGTCCATCTAATACGATCCCTTAGAATGTTAAGTCTTAAAAGCCAGTGCAGCCATCCATGTGTGTTAACAGAAAATCAATGTGTTTCTGACAGAGATTATGAGCTGAGATGAGACGGTTTCTGCTGCTCCTGATCTCCTCTCCCCAGACTAATGCCGAGGATAAGGGCTCTAATCCATCACACATTTAATTGGCTCAAGCTGGATCTCCAAGAGTGATATCAACCTCCACCGACTATGTACGCAACTCCCACTACTTGTATACAGTGTAGTCTTCTATCTGCTCTCAGAAATGTCTGTGGATATAATTTTTGGTGAATTTATCAGTGTTTATGAAATTAAAATGGCAACATAATACAGCACTAATGTCTAAGGTCTTCATATGTGCGTCTTTTATAATCCCTTATCCATGTGTTTGGTTGGTATGAAAAAGTTGAACTGAAACTGAATTGAAGCATAACGAACACATTGTTTGGTTTAGACATTGAAATATAAAATCCATCACTCACTATGAGATTAACACTTACCTTTTGGCTGTCAGAAAAAAAACCTTGCAGTGTCACATGAGGATATGGATAAAATGGGTAAAAATAAACTCATACAATCCATATAATGTGCTATGCCAGTTCCTTGTGTTGTATTTGTTCTCTCAGTTTCTTCAATAATGTTAGAACTACAAAATGTCAGCCTGACTGAATGAGACACCCACACGTCTGTCTTCCTCTAATGCAACGTTGTCTAATTAGTGGTGAAAGAGCCAAAGACACACACGTTTCAAGATTTCAATATGAAAGTTTACTAAGGTTTTCATCTCACAGAGATGTTTTTTACTTATTATTACAATTCATCTGCATTCCAGTCCTCATGTAGAGCAGATTTAGTACAAAATAACAGATAATTCCAGTAACAGTTGCTTTATGGGTGGAAGAATGGGGGAGGTAGCACAATATCTGTAAATCACACACCAACACATAAACTAATATTTAGTCAGTGATAAAGGCAATATAGACCTCCTAATGAGACTGACAGTACCACACATGAATGGAATGGCAAAAAAAGAAAAAAAGAAAGAAACTGAAGCGGGTACTACTACTGCAACTAACCTTCAAGTTAAGGTCAGGTATTTTTATGGAACTACTACTTTGTTATTATTGACATAATGCATGTGTTCTTTATTAACATAATGTATCTTTACAACATAAACTATTCACGTTTCTGACTTTAAAAAAGTTGTAACTAACTTACCAGCCTTAAAAATAACTATTAACTTCCACATTTTTACACACTGAATAAATGTTTATGAATAATTGACTTATCAGCTTATCTTATACCCTATTATACCACAACCATGTGAAATCATCAATAAATTCATAATTTACTAGTAACATTAAAACTGAGCAGAATTTTAAAGCACACATGATTACAGAAAAAACATAATAAGATACAATCTTCAAGTCTTTCATTATAAATCCATGATTTATAACTGTAGATTTGCAAAGGACAAAAAAAGGCAAAGTATTATGGATAAGGCAATGTATTTAGACAAAAGCACTATCTGGTCTTTTGCATCTAAGCCAACAGAATGTCTGTTGTGTCCCTTTGAATGTAATGTTAGGAGCAGCAGTTCAGCCTGAGAGTCCATGAGGAGCTGCAGCAGCAGAGCTAATGCTAGCTTTATCCATCTAACCAACAATGACTTCACCAAGAAATCTGAAAACCATAGACTGGGTTTAGAAGGTGACGATATGGTAAATGTGGGTTACACTCAGAATAAAGAATTTAAAAAAAACATCTCCATTGATCCAAAAGAAGGTTCTCTGAGATGCATCCACTGTCCATTTTAGAGTTGAGCTCAGAAACAAAGGAACACTGCAGTTCAGTGGCTACAAATTCATAGATAAAACTATAAAAACAGTCCCAAAGGTGATGTGAAGTGGAACTAGAAAACACTTCCTGTGTCCCTGTGAGTTCAGACCTGTGAAAGCAGAAGAGGCCAATAGTATTATTTTATAATATATCACTTGTGAAATCCAATGCATTTATCTAGTAAAATCTAAGCAGAATCTTAGAACTTACTGGACATCATTGGAATGCGGATGGGCCCGCTGCTGGCTCCATCTCCTCCTTCAGTCTGTGCTTTAATCTCTATGAGGTAGTCATCCCCAGATGGGACATGTAACTCCACGCTTGGACTTCTGGTCTCTAAAATCAGAGTTCTACTGTTCCAGTTTGGACGATACACAACCTGAATATTAAAATAAAACATATATTTATGCTCCTGACAGAAAAAAAAAAAAAAAAAAATCTGCATAATGTGATTTCAAATTATGGCATATTTGGAAAATATGGAAAAAAAACTGCACTCATCTCACACATCTATGGTTGGGTAATGAAAACTTCATCTTTACAGAAATAATATTTCTAAAGGTTTAATCATAAACACTCTGTCTCCTCTACTATGCTAAATAGATGTTACAATGCATGGCTGTCACAGCTGAGGGACACTGTATTACTCTGGGCTATGATGTTTTCATTTTATCACCTGGGCCAGATCTTTTAATTTTGAAAGGCCAGACTGGGCCAATCCATAATGTGACACCAGAGTGCTGGCTCTATCTATCTCCTACAATGAGAAAGCCATTCACAGGGCTGACAGCTCCGAGCCGCTATTTGTTTCTCTACTGCGGCTTTCTCAGGTGCACTCACCTTGTATCCAGTCACCTCAGACTCATTTTCCAGTGCCTTGACATGCTCCCAGTTTAGAAAAATCTTGGAGTTGGTCAGGTTCCATTCAATGTTCCCCGGAGGCTGACTTGGTGCTGTGTGTAATTACACAGAAACACATTTTACAAATGAAAGCATAAATTAAAGTCATCAATAGTAAGCAGAGGACTAACCCTGCGGTCAGGCTTGATTTAATCACTGGGTGAAGGCAAGACACGTTTTACTACATCAAGTGCCATGCTTCCATAGAGAGACATAGCCCAGTAACAAAACGCAAATATAAAATGCACATTGTTAATTCGCTTTTTATTCATGTGAAAAGACAGATAATTATGTCAACCATGAGAGCAGAACTGAGAGCTGACTGTCAACAGAGCTGCTGCATTGGACGGCTTGTCAGACTGGCCTTTGTTCATATAGAAACATGTATGTAATATTAATGCAATATGCTATGAATTCTGAACTCTGTTTTCATTTGAAAGTCATTTTAGTATATCTACAATGAAAATATGGAATAAAAGACATGTAGTCAAACAGAGGTACCTTCTAGTTTAAACTGCATAAAGGTTATAAATAATAAGTCATGATTATCACTTTTTTGTAAATGAATAAAACGTAAAATGTGTCCAACACTAAACTAAAATAAAACAAAAATAAAGCCTGTATTCTTATTGTCTGAACTTACGTGGTTTCTTGGTGGAGATGTTGAAAGGAGGGCTTCCAGGTCCCAGTCCTGCACTGTTTTGAGCTCTGACTGAGATCAGATAGACTGTGCTGGGCTTCAGAGAGGAGAGGCGCGCTGTGGTGTTGGCCACCCTCACTCTGTCTGCATCTTTCACCTCAGAACCCTCCTCCCAGAACACCACCTAGGACACAGACACACATGCTGTTATATAGAAAACTGTCAAAGCAACTGGTGAGCTAAACTGATGAAAGTGGCAATAATGTTGAAGAAATAACAGGTGACAAAGTGGAGGAAAGCAAAAATTAATGATGATTGAGGTTGGATAGAATTAGGAATATGTATATGGTGTTTTGAAGTAAAATGTATCCAGAATACGATGAACCGGTACAGAATGGGGATCATAAGCATATAAATAGAAGGAAGAGGAAGACAGAACAAATAAAGATGTTTTGGATGTAAAGATGCAAGATTGCAAAAAAAATGGTAGAATAACTGTGCAGTGAATCTGTGAATCTGTGAATCTGCTGTACTATAATTACAGCACTGTATAATCCAATAACTGTGTGTTTACTGTGTAACGTTTCTAGTGGATAAGCCGCCTCCTGCTTGTCTCTATGGAGATGTTATTGCTTTGTTTAGAATGTTCCACGGTATCGCATTAAAAATGGATCTGTGAAGGGGCAACCCCACTCACAGTAAGAATTCATGTTTTTTCCATGTATGTTTGAGCAATTAAGTTTAATTGGAATAATTGTGTGATTTACAATTAATAGCATATTGTGGAATATTCCAGGCAAAGCAATATCATCTCCATGGAAACAACAGAAAAGTGAGACATGGTGATGAAATCTACTCTTACCAGATCAAATGTTACAAAACATAATTACCTTTTACTGTTCTATACTGATGAGCATTGAGGCAGTGTTAGTAGGTCATGCTATATCAGTAATACTACACAAGGGGTTCACTACAATCTGTATTCAGGAGGAGATCACTTCTGACCCCGACATGAGACAGGAAAATGTCAACCAGATGGTTTGAGAGGAGCTACTTATCCAATTGGCTGCACACAGGCTTTCAGGGATATTGCTTGGGAAAGGCAGATTAGCGACAGGGCCTGGAGCTGCTGATAACAGATGCATCTGAAGCGGTTTTCTTTTTCTTACTTTTTTTTTCTTCCACCAGCGGTTTAATTATAGCAATTTATTGGAGAGAGAGAGGGTGAGAAAAAAAAGAGCACTTACAGTTTGCTGCCTCACCTCTGCTAAGTCTGCATGTATACTTTCAAAAGATTTTCAAGGTGGGACTAAAACGATAGAAACAAACTTTATATAACACATTTAGAATACATATAACATGCAAATAAACCCAAAGTCAGACTAATATTGGCTATCTGTTACATTTTTACTTTGAGGTTGCCATTAAAACATTGGATTTCATCTCCTAGTGTGCTGGACTCTGGAGCTGTCCAAGGTGCTGAAGAAGAAAATTTGTGACATTTAGACTTTAATATTTAGTGCAAGGTTTTTTTTTAGAAAGTATCAGTTAAGTCTTTAGAAATAAGTTAAGCTATTATGTTTAAATAGCTGAGAGGCAGTTGTTGTAGTGATATTTTGAGGCTACGGTTTGTTCAGGATTTATATAGCTCTTCTGAACCAGTGCTTCAGGAGAATTGATTGAGTTTAGCCAACTCTAGTGTTGCTTTACTATCATTGTAACCCTCATCATTGTAACCCTCTTATATCAGTATTCATCAGCATTAGATCTGCTTAGACTAAAATTACTTTTAGTTTTAGTCAAAATTTTGTAAAAATAATTATTTTTTTTAGTTAGTCTAGTTTTAATAAATGAAAATGTTATGCTCCTTTAGTAGACTGAATCCATAATAGTTTTTGTAAATCAGAAAAAAAAAAAAAAATCTATCTAATCTAAACTAAAATGGACAAATGTAGTTTGATTTTTATTTTATTTTATTTTATTTTTTTATTTTAGATGAGATGATTAAACATATTATAGCTTAAGCAATGCCCACAATGCTGACTCAACTTGAGTGATTTAAAATGCTGGAGACACATAATGTTTCTTTTTTTTTCTGTAGTGCCGGACTGCAGGTCACACTTTGATTCACCTAAACGACTCTATGTCCATAACAAAGCAGTATTGAGTATGTGACTGGCGGATTGTTTGGATCTTCAGATTCGCCTAAACCACAGGGTCAAATCAATGGGGTAGGGTTACAGCAACAGCAGTGAAGATGTCCCATCAAACATACTCAGGGAGGCCAAGATAAACAGGCCGTCATCAAAATTCACAAGTGATTCTGTGTGAACGACTCATGTTTTATTGATAGGGTTAGAGATGAAATGCATTATGGCACATCAAAAGTTGTTGCAATAACTTCAGAAGCCTCATTAAATGCGTTTATGCTAAAATATGTCTTACAATGATATTGTTGGAAACACTTAAGCATTTGTTATAATATTACATGTGGTGTTTATACAGAAAACAGTATGACAATAATATAGAGCTGATAGTGATGAATGGTTTAATTAAAACTGAAATGCTGACAGCTCTGTGAAATACAAGCACTTTGAAACTACTTCAAAAATAGCAGCGGCAAAGTTGAGCTACATTGCTTTGTGTGCTTGTGTTATTGTTGTCTCGCTCCATGTTGTGGCCCAACAAAGCCCTAACCTGCTAAAAGCTAAAGGTCAGGCCACCTGGGCACTGCCCATCAAGTAATGGAGGTGAGGCTTATCCATGGGTGGTATTTTTATCTAAGTGTCTTTGGAGCACATTCCAAGTGAGAGTTTGTGGTGAGGAAAGTGAAGAATATTCATCACACTTCTTATTTGTATATGTGTGTAATAGTTGTGTTCCTGACAGTGTGTACAGCTCTTTGGGAGACTGGCATTGCTGCCAACAGCCCTCTTCATCCCTCAGATTCCTCTGTAAAAAATACACACCTCAAACACACACAGTGCTGACATTTTTCTGTGTTGTCGCCATGGGCAGGCATATTTAAGTCAATGCCAGCCTATTGTGCTGTCACTCACAATGAGATTAATGCCAGCTACATGTTTAAATTGTCCCAGTCACAGTATTATTTAAAGGTGTATTTTACCTCATATGTAATGACCTCGGTGCTAGAGCTGCTGGGAATGGTCTCCCAGAACACGTCGATCTCTGAGGACGACACAGAGCGAGCCCACACTCTGGAGGGGGCTTCAGATGGCTCTGTGGGACAAACATGGATAATACATTTGTATTGTTCAAAATGAGCTTTCCTCATTCACCTGACCTACTCACCTTCCTCTGCAGACAGCACAGTGATGGTGTGGCTGAAAGGCCCCTCCCCTTGGCTGTTGAACACGCCCACTCTCACCTCGTACTGAGACAGGGGCAGGAGGCTGTCGTTCCTGTACACATATCTGGATGCATCAGGGACGGCCATCACAGACTGGATCCAGGTGCTACTGCCCACAGGCCGAAAGGCCACAATGTAACCAAAGTCCTCCCCGCTCTGCTGCTCCTCTGGAACAGGCTGAGGGACACACAACACAAGTGTGAAACCCAAACTACTGTGTGCACAAATGTAATTACAAAAGTCTACAAAGTTGAGCAGCCACTGTGTTTTATGTCTTAGCTCCTCCAGAGAACAGAGCAGAACAGCTAGTACTGAATCACATCCAAAACGCATCAAACTGTCACCTAATGGTAGATTTACAGCTGTGAAATTTACAGTGGTGGAGGAGTCAGCAGGCAGCAAATCACAAACACTCCAATTAAAAGCACTACACAGGGACAAGAAGCGCTCTGAACCACTTCAACAAACTTTAGAACATCTGTCAGATTGATTACTAAAGACCTTTAATATTTATAGACTGAAAAACACATGTTCACCATTAGTGACAATCTTTCAGCTATTAGCCTTTTGACAAGGGTTATTATAATACTAACCATTAATTAACAGAAAAGAATTATAATAGCATCAGTTTCTGATTTTAACATTTGAATATGGAGATGATCAACTATTACTGAAATTGGCAGACAGGCAGACAGCTAAGGTGTGTTCTAATTAAGTTCTTACCTCCCACACAATCACCAGTTCTCCTCGGGCTCCCCCACCACCACTGACACTCAGGGGCGCCACCTTGGGAACTGCACAGGCACAGACAGATCATACACTGAGTAAGATCTGGAAGGTGCAGATGAAAGCAGAAGAAGTAGATCACAGCTGTCCCTGCCGAGCCCCTCATTTACACAGCACTGGTTACCTACACAGCCCGGAATAAGCACTGTGTAGACAAAGGCATCAGTGCCCATGTAATGCGCAGCTTTTGCTCCACATGTCAGCCCGCTTGTGAAGCTCTACAGGAGACTTGTTCCAGAGCAACGGCTGTGCAGACTTATGTCAGGATCATTTATAGTACTTGTAATGCAAATGCATTCATCTGCATTAAGCAAACACTTTGTACAGCATGGTCACATGCTCATGGTCACATTTTTATACAGCACTTTTCCACCTTCAAGGCACTCAAAGAGCTTCAGGAACCACTCACTCATCCACACACACATTCATACACCAATGTGCGCAGACACTGTGGACAAGGTGGGTTAAGTGTCTTGCCCAAGGACACAACGACAGCATTCATCTGTGGGAGAATGCTGTCAGATATGACCGCTCTACCAATGAAGCTTATGTTGAGTTACGTTGAGTTATGTTACACTGACCCACCAACCTTCAGATCAAAGGACAAACACTCTACCAAATGAGCTACTATCGCATATCTTTCTCCATTGTCTCCTTTAACCTTGAAATATCATAACATTTTAAAATAATGTAAATACTGATTCCATCTTGCCTAGAAGATTGCTGTTTTTGCTAACAAGACTCTAGACGAAAAATAAGGGTAACAATCTCCGAGGACACATATAATAATGCGTTGCATTATTTGTATTTATACTGGCTTTTAAACATGCCCTTGACTACTTTTGCTGTTTTAGAACTTAAAATAATGACCATGCATAGAACCAGAAATTGTTTTCCTGCTTGGGCATTCCCTGTATTGGAATCTATTGACCACAGAGGGAATTACCATGGGGAAAAAACCTAAGCAAATAATAAACATACCCCAACATATAAGCACACAGTAGTAATGAACATGATTTGACGGCAGAAATGCTTTGACTGAGCCTGGTGATGATTTATGGACTTAAAAACTGTGCAGGGTTTCTACCTGTGGTGCAACAATCCTGGTAAAATTCAAACCACTTATTTTGTGAGATTCAGAGGGAAAGTATTTTTTACAGAGGATTACAGAAACCAGCACGGATGAAGCTACATACAACTCATTTTATTTATTTATTTTTTTGCATAATATATTCTTTAAAGTTTATTACAGAAGTTAGATTCCATACCTGCAGCTTTAGTCCGCATCTGTTTGGAAGGCAAGCTGGGCTCACCAACACCCACACTGTTGATGGCAACCACCCTGAACTCATACTCCACCCAGGGGCTCAGGTCCTTCACTGTTGCCTGCAGAATGTGTCCAGGGACTGGGTCTGGAACTGTAGAAAGAGTCACCCATATGTGTAGGATGTTCAGTCAATCTATCAACAGTTGCATAAGCTACCTTTAGCATGCCTTTATATGAAGAAATATCATCAGACTGTCATCTTAAAAAATAATAATACCTGGGGTTTAATTTGGATTTATTCAGAGGACAAAATATGAAGAAATGTAAACACAGACACCACCAGACATGTGGTGAGTTAACCTGGGAATCAAACCCAAAGTTTATACTATTTTAAGCTATGTTATTGCTGGGTTCACTAACCATTTTCCAACATGGCCTAGTTGCTAAAGCAGGGGTGCTAAACATATTTCCTTGGCAGAGCAAAATTTGTACATGCTAGCTAGTCGGGGCCAAACCTAACACTATTTGCATGTAACGAGTCCTTCTGCAAAGAGATATATGATTAAATTGATATGTTTTAAAGACAGACAGAGGTTTGGTCTCCCTTTCATTTTGTAACATTACAACTCAAACACAAATCTCACTATCTCGAACTAAGCAGGGACTAGGTCAAGACTAAACCAAGACTAGATTAGAACCAAACCAAGACTACATCATCTACATCTACTACATCATCTACTACATCTTTCCCTTGGTGTTTTCCTCCTACCTGTGCGGACACTCTGCCAGCCGATAGAGAAGGGGGTTCTGGCCTGCACCATGTACGTTGTGACAGGGCTGTGGTTGTCTGGCCCGGCTCCCCAACGTAGCCGCACTGTTGAGTCTGTGATGTCGCTCACCACCAGGCTCTCCGGCGCTCCTGGAGGTCCTGCATGTACCGCAAACAGAGACAGTTTAGCGATCCCAGTCCCACCCTACAGCAGATGTGGTACAATTCATAACACAGCTAACAAGCTGCATTCAGGCTTAGTGGAGACGTAAGGGCTTCTATTGGGAGTAATGCAACAATCGATCCACAGCAGAATACAGAGGAACAGTCTAGTCTCACCAGCTACAAGGCCACTAAATATTGATTGATTTAAAGTTTAATTTCACTGTTACACAGCTAAGCAACAAGCTACTTAACATATGTAGAACTATAACTAATTCATTCCCAGTTCATTCAAGTAGATATCCTTTTGATACCATAATATTGTGGGAATAAGACAGTTTTTTTTAGGTGATCTTGTCTTGGAAAATATATAAATACATAAAACTAAAAAGTTCAGTGTTTGCCCTGCTTTATTACCTCAGAGGGCTTGTGTCTTCCACCAAAAAGATGAAATGGAAACAAACATCCAAATCAGAGCAAATGAGTCAAATGAGTCAATACTTAACAAAAGCATTGGATAATATTAATGAGTTGGGTTTTCAAGTGGGATCTGAATGGAATTAGGTAAAGCAACAACAGCAGATAAAATAAAAATGCTGTGATGTGAGACTTTCGGCTAAGCAAAACACTAGCACTATACTCCCAGTGGGATGCCTGCTGGGTACAGGCATAGAATAATGGGATTTAGATTAGACCATGACATAAGGAAATCCCTTGTACTTATGCTGAGAGGCCATAAACTCATTTTTTGTTTAGTTAGTTTGACAAGTTGCCAGTATAGTTACTTTTCCTATTGTTCTTATTATTACAAATGATTTGAATATTGGTTTGGACGTCTTGAGTTGATGTCTTTCCTGATGTGATTTTCTTTTTACATGGATGTTGGCACAGTATTGTGGCTTGCATATTTGTTTAGCAGTAGTAAATCACTTGATGCTACAAAAGAAAAGTACCAAACAAGATAATCTTAAACCTAAAATGAAAGCCCTTTGCGTAATACCTATTATAACTTTATGTAGTCATAGCTTATCTTGCAGTGATCATAACATGTCATGATTGGTGTGGGGGAAATGCTGCGGGCAGGGTGACACAAGTATGTTGCTAAGATTGCTATATTTTTTGAAGTAGTTAAAAAGGCATTGCGCAAGTTACAGAGTCTTGTACTAGTTTGCCACATCTGGCGTGAAGTGAAACTGCAACGGCAGTGTTGTGCGCGTTCGCTGTGCACAGGCTTGTACGAGCACAAACCAAACAACTCTCAAAGATGCATCTTCGGCCTTCCTCTCCAGAAACAACTAGATCAACTTTGATTCTATTGTGATTCCATTACGCTGGCAAACTTGTGAATTGCACAGAATCATTAGCTTTCATTGCAAACAATTGTTACTATGTCATCATGGCTCATGTAAATGCAGCTTGTTAACAAACATTACTTAATAATCATAACTATATTGGCTTTAATGCTGCAAATACACAGCAAGTGACCAATTCACAACAAGCTTGCTATTAATGTACTGCAAATAAACTAAATGCATAATGTGCAGTGCATCCGCCAAAACAAACCCCAATATATGTAGCTACACACATGATAAATATGAGCGAGAGCCATTATTCCTTATTTCGTAACTATATTTTACCTTCTTATCAGAAGAAAAGCCAACCATGGGTCCCTTCTAATACCCAGATCTGAGCTCTGTCCATTTCTCAAATGCTGCTCTAATGTTTACTCTTGTCTGACTCCGGCACCGGTCAGAATCTAATGCCATTTTGGTTGCACTAAATAAAAACTTTCTTTTCTTGATTTTATGTGGAGTCTCTGATGGTGTTTGAGAAACGCTGGAGGTCGGTCTCTTACTTGACGATGCATAATCCATTTTCCAACTCTGCTATGATCGTCAAAAACCCCGCTGTTTAATTATGACGCCGTATCAGGAAGTCAGATCTAATGAACCGAGAACACGCATTGCACCACTTCCGCTGAAACAGAGCGGGTTTTTCGAACATGAATTGCTCTCATATAATTGATTGTGTGAGCTTATAGAGGCAGCCGCCGGTGAAACAGAAAAACTCATTCTGCATATCAGGCAATTGCTTAAGCAGGTATAGGAGTGAAATATAGTAATTTTGATCATTTGAACTTGTGCAATGCCCCTTAAAGTATCATTTGCTTAGATGAAGATACAGACATCCCATATGTAATGTGCCTCACTCAAAACGTGATATCATAGATTTGCCTCAGCTCTAAGAAGAACTTCAAGTTTGAGGTGTTCATAAATATTTGAAATGCATTTTTAGCTTCAAAGGTCCCATCTACACAGTCAGTGAATTTGTTGCAAAGTTATTCAGAGACTTATTTTTACATGAAGCAGTCCTGTGATCTCTGGCCTGCAGTGTGAAGAGTTGCCTACCTCAGTATAAAGACCAATGGCCCAGCCACAGAAGCCTATTTCTGTTAAGCTCTAACTTCTATCTATCTATATGTGTGTGTGTGTGTGTGTGTGTGTGTGTGTGTGTGTGTGTGTGTGTGTGTGTGTGTGTATATATATATATATATCCTCATGTGTGTATGCGTGTGTGTACGTGTGTGTGTGTGTGTGATTAGTGCAAGGAAGTGCAAGGAAGAGTGCACATAGCCCTAATCGTATTTTTTGGGAATTATTTTTCTTCCAATCTGTACACAATCAATTCACTAATCTTAAAATGTAAAAATCCATGCTTTTCACCTGAGGAAACTTTCTTTATCAAAACCTACACAATCTCCTCAAGAACGGCCATCATAAATAAAAAAAAGACAGTTTGTTAGCATACCTCGAACAATCAAGTCTGCAGCAGCTGAAACTGTGTCCAGCTCTGTGTGTACCATGCAGACATACTTCCCAGAATGCTTCAGCTGAATGTTCCTCACCATAAGGTCACCGGCAAATCCCTGATGACACAGAGAAGGAAGAATTGTCAAACGAAATACAAAACCTTTCTTATTACTCATAGAAATGAGTCAGTCAGATATGCCAAAGGCAGCTAAAGTGACACAGAGGTTTGAACAAAACAAAAAAAATCAGGTTTGCATTGTGTGGAAGCGAACAGAGAAATGAGTTGCTTTGAAACACTATCTTTGATCAGTCTTTGTTGTGTTCATACACTCAGATAAACAGCATAAGTTGGTGCTTTCCTTTTGCCTCATTCATGTAGTTACACAAAAGCCAACGTTTGGGTGAAAAAATGTGTTTCTTTGTGCGATGGTAAGCAGCGCAGTGATTACGTTGACAGTGGAAATGCCAGTGTTCTACTGCAGTTTGACAGGGCAGGCACTCTGGCAGAGAGGCATAAATCTTGTAATGGCTCTGATTTGTTGAGGGAGATATTGATTGATTTGTGTGTACACTGAGTTCACCTCCAGGCCTGAAAATGTCATCACTGTTTATAGGTTGCTCCAATGACTAGACACAATAACATGCATTGCCATGAGAGGATTAAAGACTACACAAGAAATTTGACTTAGAAATTAATGGCAACAGTGTCTCAGGTGTCTAGGCAACAGTGGCTCAGGTGGTAATATGGTCACTGTTTAACCAAAAGTCAGCAGTTTGATCCTGCTATAACCTTGGGCAAGACACTTATCTTGCCTGAATGATCTTTGGAATTTGAGCAGTTGGCGCAGACTGGCTTCCATGTTTCTTTCCGTTTGGTATAGTAAACTTACCAAATTTCCTCACACTTTTCAATCATTTCTAAATTATTTTGGGGGCATTCTAGTACACAGAGTTCTATTTTTGGCAAGGCAAGGCAAAGCAAGTTTATTTGTAAAGCACTATTCATACACAAAGGTTTTCAAAGTGCTTGGCAGAATAAGAAAGACATTAAAATCACAACACAAACAAATCAAAATGTAAATAATTATCATAAAATTAACATTAAAAGAGAAGAGTTAGAACAAGAACAGAACCGGTTTAAGCCTGATTTAAATATTGTCAGAGTAGAGGCCTGTGTCACTTCTTCAAGACTGTTCCAGGTTTTAACTGCGCAAAACTGAAATGCTAATTCCCCATGTTTAGTCCTGACTCTGGGCACCAGCAGGAGGCTGGTCCCTGAAATCCTCAGAGTGTGAGATGGTTCATACGGCACTAACATGTCAGAGATGTATTTTTGTGCTAGGTCATGGAGAGACCTAGCACAAAAATAAATAAAGCAGAGCTGAGCACAGGACTTATGTGCTTGTATTTCCTGGTTCTAGTCAGGACCTGAGCAGCAGCGTTCTGGATGTACTGCAGCTGGCTTACTGCTCGTTTGAAGAGGCCATTGAGCAGGCTGTTACAGTAGTCTAACCTATTGGTTTAGACAGTATACCTTTGATTTTTGCAATGTTTTCAGATGATAAAAATCTGCAGATGTTATTGATTTGATGTGGCTGTTAAAGTTCAAGTCTGAGTCCATTATTACCCCTAGATTTCTAGACTGATGTGAAGGTTTTAGAGAGAGAGACTGGAGGTGACTACTGACACTGTCTCTATGTTTCTGTGGGCCAAAGACTATGACTTCAGTCAGTTTGAGTTTAGCTGGAGAAAGTTTTGCATCCACACACTGATCTGTTGGATACAGTGGCAGTGGGAATTCACTGGTTCATATTCACCTGCTGCCAGTGAGACATAGATTTGAGTGTCGTCTGCATAGTTGTGGTAGGACTCATTACTGCTGTGTATTAACTGGCCTAAAGGCAGAATGTAAAGATTGAACAAAAGGGGCCCCATGATTGACCCCTGGGGCACCCCATAGGTCAGGGCCATGTGATCTGAGACACAGTTTCCAATTTCATCAAAGTACTTCTTGCCTTCTAGATAGGACTTGAGCCAGTTTAGTGCAGTACCAGGGATGCCCACCCAGTCCTCTAGTCTCTATAAGAGAATTCCATGATTGACAGTGTCAAAAGCAGCATGTGAATTTTATATACTTCCAAAAGTTTCCCACTGGATGAATGTTCGAATGCATTTTTCAGTTGAAAAGAACCATACTACCTCTCCTCTACTCGGTAATCAGCCCAAACCTTTAAAATGTTGCAGGTAAAAAATTCAGCAGTGACCCTGGTATACCGCTGCCTCAAATGACTATGTAGGAGTACTCAGGCGCATTACACCTACCCCTCCAATCATCTCAAAGTGCTCCTGCCGACTGAAATCAATGGGCTTGCCATTGAAGAACCACTTAAAACTTGGGCTCAGGGACAGGTCGCTGGACACTTCACACGGCAACACCAGACTCTGTCCCAGTGTGGCATCCAGGCTCAATGGAGGAACAATTATCTTTGTTGGCTCTGTAGGAGAGAGAAAATTGGTCATCTTTTGTCCAAGTAGTACTAAAAAGTCTGCTAGAATACGCTAAACAAATGAGGTAATAAGGCCTAATTTGGCCGAGATAGCAAGTCTATCAAGGTAATTAAGTGAGCTTAAATAACTTCTCTTAGGAGGCCAGTGGAACGCATAAGTCAATCATGAATATTTAAAGAGTGCATTAACAAAGCCAAAAGTGCTCTCCTTCAGTAATCCACATTTAACCAGTCACATCGGGAAATGCAACAGCAGCTTTTTTATATGAAACAGTAGTGACAGAATATTCTTCAGTTGCAGTCGAGATCCCTGACGCTGCCATGGCAACAATAACTCACAGCTGACACAAGCAGAGATGACTTATACATCTGTCAAAGCCGCGTAAAACCACTGTGAATTTCATTATTCATTTCATGCTTGACTTAGTATTTTTCACTTTTAAAGTTTCAATCCAGAGCCATACTATATATCTAACAGCAGTGCGAGCCTGTGCACAAGACTGAATGTCAAAAATGGCAGCGAGATATTTTCAGTGCACAATTACTCACTGGCACATTCTGTGTGATAAATAAGGCACGTAGTGTGGAGCGAGCTGCGTACAGCATGTACATAGAATGTGTGGAATGCAGGGGATATGATGAATTTGACTCTAATGGCAAGCGGGGCCTTCATATTGATGATTGGTTTTTGTTGCGATAAAGATACATTATTTTGAATTTAGGATTTACATGAGCATACATTTTAAATCAACTATAATTTAAAAAAGAACAATTGTTGAACATTTACACAATTTGTCATCCTGTTGTGGCCCTTCATAGTAGTTATCGATATCAGTATATCCACACAAAAGGCCCAGAAAATTAACTCTTTATCTTTCAGAAAAAAAAAAAAAAAAAAGTATTAATTAGTATTTTCTCAGATATTGGACCATAACTTTTTGTACTTGTTATAATTACTGTGTAAACATAAGAAATATGTAGAAAAAATCCTTTCTGGAAATTGTACTAATACTGACACACATGCACATTTATTTCAAAATAATAATTTCATTATTATAGTTTATTGGAACTAAACCTGTTCGAAACATCCAGCACTAGACTTGCCATGTTACTCAATCAAAAACATTAGAGTGGTCTGCTACCTCTGCTAGCCCAGGGAGAGTATGGCCCAGTATACCTCCTGAGTTACTGCCTCCTCTTTAATTGTATTTCTTACCTAATATTTACTGTATTGTACTAATTGTCCATGTCTGTAGCATGTATACTTAAGATAACAGTACTTACCCTTGACCACGACTGTCCTCGTGCTGCTGGCTGACCCAAAGTGGTTCCTGGCCACACAGGTGTACCTCCCTGCGTCAGACTGCGTGACGTTAGCAATCCGCAGGGACCCATCCTCCATGATAGTCTGTCTGGAGAGGGAGACAAGGCTGAAATGGCAAATCTCCCTTTAACTCCTCCAATCTTTAGATGTTAATTGGACAATATGTGATAATAAGAAGCAAATTAGGTACGTTTTTCCTTAGAGATCGCCACATTTCTCTAGTCATTTGAACTTTTTACCTTCCATTTGTTGCAATTTCTATAGTGCCTCCAAAATCTATTCTGAAAGACTATTTGCACGCCTCAGAAGATAACAATTATCTTAAGTGAAGCGGAACGGATTTGCTGAGGGGTCAGCATAGTATTGACAGCACAATGGCTAAAACACACATATTCATTAAAAACACAAGAGACCAGATGGGAGAGAGTGGACAATGATAGGACCAGTAGAGGACAGGAGAGATGCTCCTGGAAAAGGTCTTTTACCTGCAGCCTTATCACTCTACAGCACATGGAGGTAAGATTATCAAGACACTATAGGCCTCACAGGAAAGAAATACACTGTAGATCTGCATACAATGAACTAGTGAGCACAGGGGAATAGGAACAGGGCAGTCCACAGGAGTCTTGGTGACTTTCAGGAACCAAACATTTTCTGGTATAACATTTGTAAATGCAGTTTACATAGTACACAAAACAAACAAATTATCCATGATTTACATTCTTGTACTTAGGGGTCACAAGTAGGGCTAAATGATTTGAAAAAAAAAATGTCTATAGCTTGGATTACATTTTCCACATGTAGATTCCTCGCAGAAATTAGATGGGCAGGCAGAGGAAATGTGAGCAGTATTTAGTAGTATATGTAGCTGCCAACAATAGAAATCAAAACTAGCTACTAGGGAATCCCACTCATTTCGGACCGTCTGTGTAGTTACAATTTTTACCGAGATCCTGACGCGGATATTTGGGTTCGTTCGGATGCATGCGGAGGGGTCTGCCTGAAAAAATTTGGCTGTCCTCGCAGACGCGTCGAGCAGAAATCAAGCTTAACTGCAGCCTTTGCAATGTGTTAATTGCGTCTGTTCAAATTGCGATTTTTACTTGATTTCAAAAATTTTTGCAGCCCTAGTCACAAGGGCTCTCAAGGCCATATGCCCCTCTGATCTCACCACTCTCTTGTCATCCTTTCTATTATCACATTTTTAAAAATAAGTTTTCACTGTTAGTTGGTGTGCGTAATATTAAGATCAATACTAGTACATCCATGTTGGTTGTTGTCTTTTGTCTCCCCAGACAGTCCATCTAAAAGCAGTGAGAAAACATGCTGTGTAGATAGTCGTGTTTTGCGTATCCCCTGCCCTAAACACTCCTCCTTCCCTCAGATAACACATTCAAAAAATATAGAACCATGCCCTTATTTGTGACCTTTGGATTTAAATCAAACAGTGTAATGCAGCAAGCAGCCGCCTTGGAAATCAAACAATTTCACATCAGCCCCAGGAATAAATATGCATCCAGCCGAGTTGAGCGGAGACCCAGAGAGCATGTCTGACACATGGTGCTTTGTGCTGATTTATTGACAAAAAAATCAAACAGTGAGTGATGGAGGCGCACTGAGAACATGACCCGAAGGCCAATCAGCTGCAAAACGTAAAGAACTATCTGCGTTACAGACAGAATTCACACAGCAAATTGCTTTTCTTGTCCAAACACTAAGCCTGGCAAACGACTGGGTAATTTTTCCTGTTTTCCTTGTGAGCAGCCACGGAGGATATGATAAAGAATCAATCTTGCCGGTCACATGTTGGGGCAGGTTGGTAAGTCTATGGAAATGTGGCTGTTCATTGATGTGCAAAGATAAGAAGAAAGAAAGAGCAGAACTGTTTTGTAACAACCAATGTTGAATTGTACCTGCACAAGCATTCTTGATCTAAATCTGGAAATCTTATAAAGTCCTTCTTATGATACTAATCCGTAAACCTAAACTGTCAAATTATCATAATTGTGATTTCAGTCATCTATAGCTAGAGCACTAATGAACAAATAATTTAGTTTTTTTTTTTTTTTTTTTTTTTTTTTTTTATTTAAAGCAGGATATTATTTATTTTATTAAAAGGGACAAATTATTTGAAGGGGCATTAAGTGAAATGCAACAAAACATACCAATGGATCTCTTGCCTGATTCTTGTTATTGAGGTACAATCAGATGACACTGTGTAGTTAATTAAAAGCATTGTAAGCATTTTTTAAATACAAATAGATTATAGCATAGCACACTTATATATCTACACAAGTTGCTCACGGCAGGGGTGAAGAAAGTAAACTATGTTTTGTTTGATTCTTGAAAAACTCTATATGTCTATATATGATCACATGGGCTCATGAAATATGAGGCTTCACTGGAAGCTAATGCAAACCTATTTAAACAAATATATTTTTCTAATTAACTATCTGTATAATAGTCTGTGATTCCTGCTTTGAACGATAGAAATTCCTAATTTAAGGGGGGTTTAAGGGGGGCAAAATCATTTTGCAATGACATTGTGCTTGTACTTAGCTCTGCACTCTGGGGAATCTGTAGAATTGTTTGTGTAAGAATACATAATTGAGTGTAAGGAGCTAACCAAATATATTACTAGGAGAGATATGTTTTAGCACCAGATATAAGATGTACACTATATGACTGAGGAAAGGGGCTGCCAAAGTGAAGGATGCAAAGTATAGGAAAGGCAGGAAATGCAATAATGACTGTTTTTCTTGCATATGCATTTGACTACACTAACCTTATAGTCTTCACAGTTTGCCAGTCTCCTCTTTCTCCAGAACGGACATGACAAGCACTTTATGAAAGCTGCTTCCTCACTGTGCCTGGACTAGGTATTGCTTGTTCAGTTCATTTCTACTGAGGCCAAGGATTTCGCTGCCTCCGACCTTAAATCATGACCCTGTGCATCCTGTACCAGAGCCAGAGGGGGAGTTTCTTACTGTTTTCTCTTTGCTTTTTACACAGTAACCAACATTGCAGAAGCCTTGCATCTCCCTCTATGAGCTATAAAACACATTCACACATGCTGCTGTTTCATATGCTTCAACCATTAAAGGTACTGAGGTACCTGATTTTTACAGTTAAAAACGTGGAAAACAGAACATTTTAAATGGTTTGCAGTGGTCCAAAGTTATTCCTCACTTACATTCTGAGCATCCTAATTTTAAGTGATTTTCACAATTCTCAGAGACCAGAGACCAAAGCTAACAACAAATAGCAAACACTTTCTGATTATCAGACAATAAAACACTTCATAATTTGATGCAGAAAGCACATACTAGACATATTTTGACCCCAAGAGCTGTTTAGACAATATATCTATACTGAGGCAGGACAAATGTTGCTCAAATACATGGGAAAAATCGGGTACAGGACCTTTAAAGCCAGAGCCTTACAGAAGAGGATAGAATGAGGACAAGAAAGCATGTTGCATTAAGAAATATTACAAAGTTAATGTGGTATTAAATTCTAAGCATGTGTTGCAAGACTGTGTTTGTGGCTTTAATTTCTCAGCCTCGTTTGTAACTACAGTAATTAGTGCTGGTTTGCTTTCAGGCACTGGTGGATTTTCTAAAAGCTGCTTATGGCACTGTTAATCCCATAACACAACTCAGTACAGAGAAAAACAAAGAAAGTCTATACTATTCTCCTTTGCCCTATGGCACTTTGCTCACCAAAACAAAACAAAAGTACATATATATATATATATATA
>KN472984.1:0-13368 GCA_000787095.1 Periophthalmodon schlosseri
AATAATAATAATAATAATAACAACTACAAAAAGGATCATTTGATTTGATCACATTTCAACAACATGACAAAGTTATATTTGTGTTGTGAAAAAACTATGCGCAGAGGGTATGGAATAAGTTTGAAAGCATAAACATAATTTAATTACACGCAACCGCTTTCCATATTGTTATTACGCAAATCCAGCGACTTTTTTCTTTCAGTGATCACTCAGACATACCAAAATACAACGCAACTGACCATCTTGCTCAATTTCAAACAATATAAAAGGCCATTTTATTTGTCGAAGCGCGTTTGATACATGTGTTAGACCGGGAATGTCCATTCATTCTGACTCAAGTCACAGCAGCACCTGCCACTGTAATCACGCCGTCCGGATGCCCTTCCAGGCCCTCGCTCCCCCCACGCAGCCCTTCCCTTCCCTCGCCTGCGCCCTGTATCGGGTCAGTCTGACTCTGCTACAGTTTCGAACAGATCTGGATTGGTGCAAAAGCTGCTCATTCATACAAGGGTGTCTACGACGCTACAGCGCTTAATCTGACGGATGTCCTCCTACGCGCTCGCGCCCCGACCCCGCAGAGCGCAGCCCTCCCCTCGTTCGCTCCTTGTATCGGCTCATTGACACTGATCTCTCATTCACATGAGGCTGTTCACACCATAGCCTAAAGCGTGACCTTACCTGTATTAAGTCCTAATGCCTGCGATCCTCGTCTCCCTGGCAGCAAAAGGCATTTATTAAATTAATCCCATTTTGCCGCTTTGCCTCGTTAAAAAAGTGAGTTGCCTGTCATTTTGATTCAAATCTCCCGCTCTGCGCGGGAGGCTCGGGAGCGGGCTGAACCACTCTCACAGAAAGGGACAGTGGCGCGGGATCAGGCTGTAGAACAGCTCTGCTGTGAGAGCGGAGCGGAGGACATGAGACGTAGCCTTTGGCTCACGAAAATGTGGGCTTAATTCGTTTAAAACACAAAGGTCTGTGTTTCTATTATTTCAGACCTTAAACATAAAGGCATAACTCCAGTCTAGTTTCCGAATCAAAGAAAACAATTGACGTAACGCAGTATTGGGTGATTACTGGACAAATTGTTGAACAATTTGTCCAGTTGACAGATTTAGACTTCGTCTTTTGCTATGGATCAGACCTGGACGACTGAGGGACTACACGGGTAACGCAGTATTGTTATGCACATTATTGTGTATGCACATGGTGCAATCATTATAATGTAATAGAAAATGTGTAAAAATGCCTATTAACAATGAAAAAAGAATTCCAATATAAAAACATTATTATTATCATTCAATGTAAATCTACAGAAAATAGAATATTTTATACAGCTGAATAAAGATTTGTACATTTTAGTTTTGGTCAAGAAGGTCTTCACCAAAGAAAATAATTTGTTTTAGAACCATCAGAATCACTGCATTCATGTCCTTGTTTGCACAGAGTTCATAGTTGAAATTCTTTACTGGAAAGATGCAGTTTATTGGAATACCCACATGTCTCCAATTCCTGTGTCTGAAATTAAACAGAACACAAACTAAACTTTAAATTAATTAAAAGTAAATAGCTATATGTGCTATGCACCATCTTACTCTTTTTATTATATTGTTTGTGTAGACATCAGTTAGTTTTGGTTATTTTTAGTTGCGTTACATACAGGTAAAACTGTTAAAATCAGCGCAAAATATTATCACCAAGGCACTAGCTGCACTGCAGACCTCCCTGATCTTATCAGTGTGTTCACTGCTCAATAAATCACTAGTGTTGGCCCTAGTTTTTGTCACTAGTGTTGACAAAACCCATGTTCTGGGTTTTGTCATTCAGAATGGGACTGCTGTTGTAGAATGGGTCAGAAGGGCTTATTGAAGCCTGGGTATTGAACTTTAAACAAAACCAATTTAATGTTCATTTAATAATGTCGAAATGACATGCACAAAATCTTCAAAAAATATAATATTGACTTGAAATAAATAAAGAAAAAATAAACAAAACCCTAGCAGTTAATGGTAGATGTCCAATAATAAAGTCCAAAAAACCCTACCACACCATCCTTCACATGTCCCTGCATGGCTAGTGCAATCTCCTTAGGACAAGCTCCTTTCCTCCTGTTCTTCTCGAGGTCCATGGCATCAGTGAAGACAAAGGGATAGTAGGTGCTGCTGTCTTTTTTTATAGTGTGTGTTTGATACTGAAAAACACATCCACCTGCAGTATAGTGACAATAGTTAACACCTTTTTGGTGAAGCTGGAGCCAATAATAGCATTGGGTAAAGCCTGAAAAGTGATTCTCCCTTGAGTTGATCAAACTGGACTTGCCTGCCCCAGTGGGCCCGTAGATCATGATTCTAATGTGCTGAACCCCATCTTTTTTTTTTTATTCTTTATTTATAAGTTTTAACATTTTACAATGATGGGTACATTTAACATGTACAAATATATGTACACTCTTCTCAGTAGTGTTCTTCTTAATACACATTCCATCATTTCAACATAGAATACAGAACACGGAACAAAAGGGAGTGACCACAAATTGTACATTATTTATCCATTTACTTAGATTCTCAAAATAAAGTTGGGCCTTTTTAGATTTGTATATTCAACCCACTTCTCCCAACAAGACACAAACCAACCTTGTTTGTTATTTACAAATGCTGTCATCGCTTCCATTTTATAAATGTCTTGTGTTATTTTCCACCATGTTGTCAAATTTGGCCTTTCCTGTGATAACCATTTCTTATACATTTCTTGCTAGCAACCAACAAGGCACTAAAGAGGCATTTATCCTTCTTCATCCAATCCTGTGGTACACATCCAAAGAAGACAATTTTATTCCAAAAGGAAATGTACATTTGAATATGTCCTGCAATATTCTATGAACGTCAGTCCGGTACTGTTTAATCAGTGGGCAGTCCCACAGAATATGGAAGTGATCTGCTTGTTGATTTCTGCATTTTCTCCAGCAGATAGGATGATTTGTCATAGTGAGTCTTTTGACATACGGGAAATAAAGTATCTAATCAATGTTTTCCATCCAAACTCCCTCCATCTCTGTGAGGCAGTGCACTTCCATTGACATTTCCATATAAAAGTCCATTCTTCCTCTGATATGTTTATTCCTGCTTCTTTCTCCCAAAGTGCTTTAACCTTCCCAGTTGAGTGGAACTTATGATTTGTCATACATTTATACAGAAATGAAATAAGTTTCTTATTGTCATTACCATCATATGCATTTTTAAGCACTTTTAACAGGTCCATAATCGCGTCTGACACCATACGAATCTTTGAGTCTATGTAATGTAATTTGCGAGTATTGAGAAAAATCTTGCTTTTCCAAATTATATTTATGTTTCAGTATTTCAAAACAAATTAATTTGCCATCTTTAATCAACTTGATTATTATTGGTAATCCCTTGGAAGACCATATTTTGAATCGTGAATCTAATCTGTTTGGTACAAAATCAGCATCATATGCATACTACTTCAAAACTGTGATGTCTGTATCCAGTTTGTATTCTTTCACTACATTTTTCCACATAGAGAGCTACCCGAGCTATATATTTTTGTATATTTGGGTCTGCCAGGGTCGCTTGTATTGGGACAGAAAAGGTTTTCTCATCAATACTTCCATTGAGCATTGTACAATACATCACACCAGTTTATTACGATCTCCATCTCCCATCCTCCCCTTTGTCTTTAGCCCCTTTGTCTTTAGCCAATTGTAAAGTTTTGAAGCTGACTCTAGGTCTCTTCCCTTCCCATATATATCCTGATATCATTTTGTCCCATTCATTAAATGTGTTCTGATCAATATGTATAGGTAGAGTCTGAAACAAATACAGTAGTCTTGGTAGGATATTCATTTTAATAGACTCTATCTGAGAATGTAGAGTAAAATAGGGGATCAAATTCCATTGTTTTATATCTTCAATTATTATAATTTTTTTTTTTTTTTTTTTTTTTGTAAAGGGACATAAATAATCACATACTTTAGTTTGGTCCTTTGGTATGTTAATACCCAGGTATTTTAAGGATTCGACCTGCCACATCATTGGGTATTTGGTAAGTATTTCCACTGGTGGATTATAATTGTGGGAAAAGTGTCTGAGTTTATTCATATTAATTTTATATCTGGATAGTTGGCCATATTGTTCACACAAATGCACCAGTTTGGGTAGGGAGTTTGTAGGTTGTCCTAAATAAATTTAAATGTCATCAACATAACAAGCTAATTTATGCTCCTTCCCTTTGATAGTTTTACCCTTGATATGTTGGTCCTGTCTTATGGACTGGGCCAGTGGTTCTAAATATAATGCAAACAGGAGTGATGACCAGGGACATCTCTGTCTGTTTCCTCTTTGCAGTGTGAAACTACCAGACAGGTGTCCATTCACTTTTACTCTTGCAGTGGGATTCGTATACAAGGCCTTAATCGTTTCAATAATTGTTTCATGTAGGCCAAATTTATATAGAACTCTATAGAGAAATTCCCAATTAACTGAATCAAATGCTTTCTCAGCGTCAACACTTACAAGCACGGCTTCAATTTTTTTTGTATATGGTCTATAACAGGTGTGTCCAAACTATGGCCCGGGGGCCAAATGCGGCCCTCAGACCAATTTTTATTGGCCCTCAGGCCTTCAGCTGAACTGGCCCATTTGATCATAATCAGTACTTTTCACGGCAAATTTGAGTAATCCTACCACTATAACCTAAATAACATCACACTGCATTGTCATACAGACCTAAAATTAATGTTTCAAGCCTTATTTATGATGTCAAAACTATGTTAAATGCACCCATCTGAATTATCCACTGTATTGACCACTGGTCTGTGGCCCTCCGTGTCGAATAGGATATGGCCCTCGGTGAAAAGAGTTTGGGCACCCCTGGTCTATAACATGTAGAGTTCTGCATATATTATCATGCATCTGGCGGTTTCTTATAAATCCAGTTTGGTCGTTATGTGTCAACATGGGTAAAAATTCCTCCAGTTGCCTGGCCATTATAGAGGTGAACAGTCTGTAGTCAATATTAAGAACTGATATTGGCCTGTATGGTGCACATTGTTTTATCTTTACCTTCTTTAGGTATGGCAGTAATTATAGCCTCCTTCCAACTTGGGGGTGTTTGTGCTTTTTTTAATACCCAATTGAGTGTGGGGAGTATTATAGGGATCAACTCATTTTTAAATTCCTTGTACCATTCAGCTGTATATAGCCGTCTGAGCCCGGCTCGACTTATTAGATTTGAATCGGCTCATGGCTTTCTTAAGTTCCACCTCTGTTATAGCTGTCATTTTTTCATTTTACTCTTCCTTCAAATTTGGTAGGTCCAATGAGTTCAATAAGTCATCGATTTCTTTTTTATTTCCTCCAGGCACTTTAGAATATAATGTTTTATAATATGCTTCAAATGCTTTATGAATTTCCCATAATTTTGTGACAATTTCTTTTGTTTTGGGGTGTTTAACTTTAGTTATTGTGCTATCAGAAATATTCTTTTTTAACTTCCATGCCAGTATTTTCATTGATTTTGGTCCACATTCATAATATTTTTGTTTCAAAAACATTAATTTCTTTTTAATCTCCTGTGTATTCAAGTAATTTATTTCATTTCTAACATTTTTTTAATTCCTTCAAAATATTTGGTAACGGGGACTGTTAATGTTTATTTTCCAATTCTTTTAAATCCTTTTGTAGGTTCTCCATCCTTTTGTTTTGTTTTGTATTCTTATAAGAGGCTATTGCTATAATTTTCCCTCTTATGACAGCTTTTAGTGTGTCCCAGAGTATTGGGGGCAAGACTTCTCCATTATCATTTATGTCAAGAAACTCCTTTATTTCTTTCTTAAAATTGATATCTTTGAGCATATATGAATTTAATTTCCAAGTAGTGACTTTGGGGCTCAAATTTAAATTGACGAACAGATACAAGGGTGCATGATCACTCACATCTATTGTCCTCATCTCACAAGTTTGAATTTTGTCTTTGTCTTTTCCAAAATATATAAAGTAATCAATTCTGGTATAAAGTGAATGTGTGAGCTGAATAGTGAGAGTAATCACGCCTCATGGGGAAAAGATCTCTCCAAATATCAATCAGACCAACCTCCTCAAAAAGAGCAGAGACCTTCTTATATAGTGTTTGATTCAGGAACCTTTCTGTTAGAAGTATCCAATTCTGGTAGCAGACAGATGTTTAGGTCCCCACCACATATTAAAAACCCTTGCGTTTCTGTTACTATAACATTAATAATTTTTAATAAGAAACTCAAGTCACTCCCAGGTGGTGCATAAATATTCATGAATGTGACCAGATTCCCATCTATACTACCCCGTACTAATACAAATCTCCCCTCTTTATCTTTTACTTCATATGATTTTTCAAAGTTTAGGTTTTTTGAAATAAGGATTACCACACCTCGTCTACAGCCAGACTTATATGAGGAGGAAGACATTTTTGTAAATCCCATTCCCTTTAATTTCTCATGTTCATTATTATTTAAGTGGGTTTCTTGTAAATACACCACTTGTGCTTGTTCTCTCTTCATTTTGGTTAAAATTTTGCTACATTTTATTACGTTTGTCAGCCCATTTACATTAAATGAAACACATTTCATACATCCACTACTCTTAATCTTTAGCAAGAGGCGAAGTCTAAATCTGTCAACTGGACAAGATTTAGATTTAGACTTTGTCTCTTGCTATGGATCAGACCTGGACGACTGAGGGACTACACAGACATACTCTTAATCTTACATTTGCTTAATCTGCAAATGTAGTATAAAATGCCAAAATATAAAAGCACATAGTCAACTCCCTTAGAGAACAAGAACACAGAACAAAGAACAAAGTAAAAGAAAATAACAAATATGGATAAAATAAACTGTGGTTCCAGTGTAGGGGTCTTTCCTATCTGACCCTGTAAGTTGTTATGCATAACTTCTACCGACAGGGGGAAACCCCTCCTGTCCTGGGGATGAGGACCCCTTGGACAGTTCAGTGTGTCCATTCCTTCGAAAATAAAAGTCTCTCCACATATAGTGGAGTAAGGGGGAAAAAAAGAGGCCTATTAAAGCTTACCGAATGGCTTCTTATAAACCCTGTGTAACCTCACTGGTCCTCTGAGGCGGAGGACGTACGTCTTCTGAAGGCCTGGAGTTTCTCTCGGATGGCTCTTTCCTGATGCTCCTCGGCGTCCCGCTGCGGTCGCGTCCCCACCACTTTCCATGCCGTCCGCAACAGCTGCTCCGTCAGGCTCTCCTTTGGTGTAATCTTTATGACCGGGAATCTCCTGATTCTCATGTCTTCCTTACGAAAGTCACATATTTCTTCTAGCACCATTGCCAAATTGGTGGCATTTTCTTCGCTTAAACGGTCTTCGGTTGCCGTTTTCTGCCGTATATCTCTCTTCCCCATGTTCACCCAGTTTTTAGCATTGACTGCGTTCTAATATATATTAAATCCTGATACTTTTATGGGGTGAAATAAACAAAATTGCAGGAGAGCTATCGCCCTAAGATGCCATTCGGTAGGATGACGTCACCGGAGCCGCAGAACCTCATCTTTGGTCAGCTGGAACTTCTAGATGTAGTTCAGATATGAATTTTTGTCACTACACACACACAGATGAGTACTACTCTCAAAAGCAAAATTAAAATGAATAAAGACTCACTCCAGGTGGACGATCCTCTAGGAATTAGCAGGGTTGAACCATGGTTTAAATGCTTTCATAGTCTTATTTTTGCTTAAATTTTTTCTCCAAACTATTTGCATAAACATAAATATAATATTCCTTATAGAAATGATGTGCTGTACCTGTTCCTGTGGCTGATGGACAACTGATTTAGACAATTAAGCTCTTACAAGTTGAGTTGAAGCTTCCATTCAGTGCAGAGTTCAGTCCTAACCCAGAATAAGGGTGTGCATCTATGAAAGCATTTGAGCAGTACAATTAGCAAAATAACAGTGTTCTCGTTTATTCGGACCCTTGAAAAGTCCCCAGAAGCACACCATACATATGACATGTATCTCACATGTAATAAAACCACATAACATAACTGCACACTGGTGTTTCATCTGCCATCATCATGTGTACAATACAGCAGCAGAGACATAACCGCATGAAGTATAGTTGCTGGGGGTGCAACAGTTCTTGCAGTTTCCTGGATGGCCAGGATGACCAGGAAACTGGCCAGGGACCAGGGAGACAAAATATATTTTAGTCATGAGACAAATAGGTCAGCAGGGGTTGCAATACTACCGGTATGTAACCGTTGATTTAACAGGAATGCGAAAACAGATTCATTACAGTCTTTTAAAGACAACAGTTCACATTTCTCTAAATTTAAGAACAAAGCAGAGGCTAATGAGAAACTTTTTATATTATTATATCTATTGCCTTAGGGATTTTGCTGCATCCTTCAGAAAGCACGTAGTGTCATCTGCCACCTGACTTATAGTCAGTGGCAATTGGCAATTGAGATACCCTGTATGCTACTTTGTAAAATGCGATGGCTATATGATGAAAAGATGGCTAAAAGTTGTGCTGCTAACAAAAATAGACAAAGCGGATAAGGGGCATCCGTGACACACTCCACGCAGCACTTTGAAGCGACGAGAGGTACCATATTTGGCTTCCAGAGCCACACTCTGAGTAGTAATTGATAAATGAATTGATGTTCCAGCATGTCAAACGCTAAAATAAAATAACTGTCACCATCTATAAGTTCAATGAGTTTTCAATGAGATCGTAGACTCATAAAACCAGATTGGAACTCCACCACATACGCATATGGAAATGCTTTTTTAATTCGATTAGCAAGTATGGTGGCTAGCATTTTATAATCATTGTTCAGAGACAGATATATCTGTCTTCTAAACAATCCTATAGGATGCAAATGATCAAGTAGGAGTAAATATTTTTTTTGGTTTGGGAATGCAAATTGTTAATCTGTGGATTAATGTTGGAGGAAACTCTCCTTTATTAATACTTTCTGTAAATACTTCAAGGAGAAAGAGGGATTTTCACTAAAAGTTTTATAAAGTTCCCCTGATAACTCATCATTCCCTGGCAATTTACATTTAGTTTTACAATTGCATCCTGAACTTGTCAATGTTATACAGAAAATCATATTGTGTTAGATTGGTTATAATTTGATGATTTTATAGATTGTAACATTTGAGCTGTATGTTCTTCATTAAATTTACTAGCATAAAGATTACTATAGAACTCTGTACAGTATGAAGCTGTAACCTTTCAATCATAAATGACTTGGTCTTGAATCATTGTTCTAGACTAAAAAAATATGCATTGTTCCCCCTCTTCCATCCACCTTAATCTGACTCTCATATATGCTCCTTGTGCTCTCTGTCTATACATTTTGTCAAGTTCATTTTGACATTGCGAGAGCTGTACCAGTTCCTCCTCTGTGAGAGTCCCATTTTTGTTGGTTAAGAAAGCCATTTCAACACAGAGGGCATCAGATGCCCTCCCATCCATAGGTTCTAGAGGGATGAGATATTAGGACTGTTGCCATAGTGATTAACAATCTAAAACAAAATATATCTTTTGAATGGAGAAGAAAGTCCTCAAAAACTCCTGTATCCCTGTGCATCAGATGCCCTCCCATGCTCCTGTATCCCAGTGCGTCAGATGTACTCCCCAGTGCGTCAGATGTACTCCCCAGTGCGTCAGCTGTGCTCCCCAGTGCGTCAGCTGTGCTCCCCCGTGCATCAGATGTACTCCCAGAGTAAAAGTTTGATTTGTAATTTTGTTTTCAGGTTTATAAAACAACTACTAGAAACAAGTCCACTGACTTCCATGTTAGAAAACTGGGGTGCCCAATGGGAGCTGACATTACCGTAAATGTCATCACAACAAAGTGCCGCATGTTGTCGGCCCCTCCTATGGATAGCTGCACATCACACTGGTAAGCAGTGGATTTTTTTTCATTTGTACCAAATTGACTACGGGATGCTAATCCTACACAGTAGGCATGTACTGGTGGCAGTGAAAACGGGGGTAGATCGACAAAATGGCATCGTGACAATAAACAATTAAGGTTGCTCAAACATGCGCGAATCACTCCAAATATCACTTTAGAGGATCAATGAGAAGGCAATAACTATAACATGGTTAAAAGCTCTGAAAAGTAAATTTTTTTCAGATTTAGGTACAGATTTAGTCCAGACTCAGACCTCCTCAGAGTCCCTTCACCTTTCTCTCCTTTGCTTTCTTCTTGGTCAATTTCTTTTTTTTCTTCTTGATTGGATCAGCCATCTCTCCTCTGAACTGTCCCGGTTTAGTCCCCGGTCTAGTCCCCGGTCTGGCCCGTTTTCCCGGGTGCGCTTGGCTTGTCTCCTGGCGCTTCCGGTTCTTCGGACTTTTGGGGCTGTGTTTCTGGAGTTTTTCCGGATGCATGGATCTCTTGACTCGAATCGAACGTCCCTCCAGTTTAGAGCCGTCCAGTTTAAGAGCCAACTGCACACTGTCCACACTCTGGAACAAAACACACTGTTATGAACCAGGACTGAACCAGGACAAAACCAGGACTGAACCAGGACAAAACCAGGACAAAGCCAGGACAAAGCCAGGACAAAGCCAGGACAAAATCAGGACAAAATCAGGAATAAACCAGGAATAAACCAGGAATAAACCAGGAATAAACCAGGAATAAACCAGGACTAAACCAGGATTTTTTTTTTCATGTAACCCAAAATGCAGTAAACCCTTAAATTAACTGTATGTATCCTATCTTACAGTTTAAAAAAAGTTACTACAATCACAACAACAGAGCCTTAACCAGCAGATAGAGGACACAAACAAGTTTTTCTCATTCTCAGTTTATGGACAGGCCTCATGTGAAAGCTCAGAATCTCCAGAATTCACTCACTGAGCTGCAGAGGCTGCACTAGCACTGATTCATGATTGGCTGCAGGTGCTGGGGTTTAGGTAGTGACCATTCAGATCAGCTTTCTGACTGGATAATTGTCTTGAACCAAAACACCAAATAATAACATAAATAAATGAGCCATGATGTCCAAAGTTTTTGTCATTAAAAATAAATCATTATTAGAATTGTTACCAGAAAAAGTTATATGATATTTAGGTTTTTGAAGTAAAGATCACAAATGAACTTTTCATGTTTGTAAAAATAATAACAACATTTTTTCTGGGATATAAAAGAAGGTGTTACATGTTTTTGTACACACTTACAACTCTCATTAGTCTGTTCAAAAAGGGCACTCAAAGACTGGGATGGTGCCAAAAAATATCGGTATCAAATGGCAATATCGCAGGATACCGATATCCACAAATCTGTATCGAAAAAAATTGCTATATTTGATTTGAACATGTTTATCTTGTACCTAGGGATACGGAAAAGTCAGGTTTATGAAATTTAAAATCAAATCTTGCATACTTCTACCATATTAAAGGAACTGTAACAGTCCTGAAAAACTCAGTAGTAACGCAGTAGTAGTATTTAAAGTACTTTACCTGGAAGACCAGGTATCCTGTACTAACAGTAGTAGTAGTAGTAGTAGTAGTAGTATTGGAAGTACTTTACCTGGAAGACCAGGTATCCTGTACTAAGTAGTAGTAGTAGTAGTAGTAGTAGTAGTAGTAGCAGTAGTAGTACTAGTAGTACTAGTAGTAGTACTTTACCTGGAAGAGCAGGTATCCGAAGCCCTTCCCGAGTCCGGTCTGAGGGTCTCGGATCAGACGGACTCCCATCACAGAACCACAGTCCTCAAAGTGTCTGCGCAGTGACACCTCCTTCAGGTCTGAACACAACATTACAAGTTATATAGAGCCAGGTCTGAGCCAGGTCTGAGAATTCGTTTTTTCTAGTCTTTCTATTGTTTTATTTTAAACTCACCAAAAGGCAGGTTTCCAATGAAGACTGAGCGTTTGTGATCATGCTGCAGAAAAACACAATGCTTATTCACATGAGGAGGGCATCTGAAACACGAGGAGGGCATCTGACACACGGGGATACAGGAGGATGGGAGAGCATCTGACACAGAGGGATACAGGAAGACGGGAGGGCATATGACACACAGGGACACAGGAGGGTGGGAGGGCATCTGACACACTGGGATACAGGAGGATGGGAGGGCATCTGACACACTGGGGTACAGGTGGATGGGAGGGCATCTGACACACTGGGATACAGGAGGATGGGAGGGCATCTAACAGACCGGGAGGTACTGACCGATTCCGAGGCTGAGACACGGTCCACGCGGATGAACAGGTCCGGCTCTAGCTCCAGCCCGTTCCTGAAACAGACCTTCAGTATAAGACCTTTGACCTTTTATAAGAGCCACCTTTGACCTTTGACAGTAAAGTCTGCAGTACCAGTTTGTACCTGTCGAGGGCGCTGGTAGCGCTCTCATCATCTTTGAAAACGACATAAGCGTTAATGCTCTGCTTCTGCGGGTGGGCCTTCCTCCTGCACAGAGATCGGGTTCAGTCCCCGGGTTCAGTCCCCGGGTTCAGTCCCCGGGTTCAGTCCCCGGGTTCAGTCCCCGGGTTCAGTCCCCGGGTCCAGTCCCCGGGTCCAGTCCCCTGGTCCAGTCCCCTGGTTGTACTCACATGATAGCTGCGACTCTGCGGGACATACTGGGATCTTCTCTGACCTGGAACAAAGTGCGATTCAGTCCCGGGTCGAGTCTCGGGACTTGGCCCGGGACTCAGACCAGGACTCACCAGAGACCTAAACCGGATCGACTCGATGGGCCCTTTGTCTTTGAACAGCACCCGCAGAGTCTAAGAAGAGAGACATGAGTTAGTGACATCCTCTGAGCCTCTGACCTGCTCCTCTGACCTGCTCCTCTGACCTGCTCCTCTGACCTGCTCCTCTGACCTGCTCCTCTGACCTGCTCCTCTGCTCCTTTGACCTGCTCCTCTGCTCCTTTGACCCTCTCCTCCTTCTTCTCCACTCCTGTTCCTCTTCTCCTCTGCTCCTCTGACCTTCTCCTCCTTCTTTTCCACTCCTCTTCCTCTCCTCCTCTCCTCCTCTGCTCCTCCATTCCTCTCCTGGGTGCTGGGTTGTATACCTTCTTGGTGGAGGACAGCGGCAGGTTGCCCACAAACACGGTCCTCTTCTCCCTCTCCTTCTCCTTCTGTTTGTTCTCTTTGAGTTTTTGTCGACGTTTGACCCAGAACTCAGGTCCATCGTCCTCCTCGGCTCCAGGCGCCTTCCTCTTCCGGGGTCTGACCAGAGTCTGGTCAGTCTCATCACCTGCTTGTAAAGCCTGCTCCCTGTGGAACAAGGAAAACCAGGACTGAACCAGGACTGAACCAGGACTGAACCAGGACTGAACCAGGACTGAACCAGGACTGACCCAGGACTGACCCAGGACT
>KN472985.1:2034-14777 GCA_000787095.1 Periophthalmodon schlosseri
TGACACGTTAGCATGACAATGACAATAATAGACAGTATCTTCATAGTTCTTTCCCCACAGCACTTTATCTGTCTCAATCTAACCCTAACCAGCACCGCCTTTCATATAACAAGTCTTAGCAATACTTTTACCATGCATCTATCTAAAAAAAACCCAAAAACCTTTATATATCTATTGATACTTGTCAGGTGATCAGTTCATCAACATTCTCTGGGGTTGTGAAGCTAACTAGCACTACTCTTTTAGCTCTGTTGGGCTTTAATCTGACCTTTATTTTAACACAATCTGACCAGAAAGAGACTAAAACTACAACAGATGAGCTGATTTGTGCTGTTAAAAAAGTCTCTCACATAGCCGACTGTTTAAAATCAAATCCCTATACAGGACCATGAACGCTTGTATTGATCATAGGCTCCTGAAAATTAGTTGTTTAACTCAATTTTTTGCTCATCCAAGCCGCTTCTTCACTTCTTCCCAGAACTGAAGAAGCGGCGAAACGTCTTCACTCCTACAACTTTTTGTCTAGTTAACAGATTCAACTTTGGCTTTTACTATTGTGTCACCATGGTAAACGCTGAACATTCCTCCATAGACATACATGTGGAACATCCGCAGAGTGATGTCATAGCAAAGTATCCATATAACTAACCGACGTTAATACACATATTCTCAAAATGGAATAGTTAATAGCCAATTCTCAGACATTCAAATTTGTCGCCTATGTAACAAGGCAGTCAGTTTGTGATTCTGTATTTATAAAATTCTTTTAATTAATGCTGCAGACTTTTTAAAAATCTATCAACTAACAGTTTAAGAAACTCTGCCGTTATGGCTGGGATATTGTGACTGGTGTGGGTTTAGCCTTGTCACTGGAGAGACATTTCTTCTCCTCATAATACTGTCATGTTTTCATTTGTTGTTGCAAAGGAGTAGACAAAATTAGCTTTGCTGAAAATGAGCCAGAAAAGTGCTTTGATCCTTTGGACCGCACGCTCCCGTTGGTAGAAGGAAGAGATGACTTAGATCCCTTTTGTAAGTCTCATCACTGTTACAAATGCCACATATTACAGAGTGTTGTACTAAGTTTGTGTTTGTGTTATTACTAGCATTGGATGATGGTGTCTTAAAAGCTCGTCTCTCCTGTGGACACGTTGTTTCTCCAGAATCTCTCACTGCAGCCTGTCGCGCCCAACTAGATGAGGTAAGTTTATACATTTTCATCAGTGCAAAATAGTATCAAACCATTAGCTTTGCATTAGACACCTGTAGGCCATGGTGCTGTTTATAAAAACTCCAGAGTGACACCCTCTGGTAATATTATGTACGACTGTAGAAACTACATAATACGTAGCCTAATAATGATCATAAATATAGCTTAAATGTTTTTAATTTTTTTGTTTCAAAGGGTAATTACAAATTCAAATGCCCTGCCCTTGTTGAAGGAAGACTCTGTAACAGTCGCTTGTCGTACCGAGAGGTGCGCAGACTGGCTGATTTGACTGTAAAGGAGATGCAGTATTTTGAAGAGAACATAGCACGCCTGGCTGCAGCGGACTACAGTGATATTCAGAGGGTAAGTGGGTTTTAGGTATATGCAATGTGCAATAGAATATTACACATACTTATTATTTTTACACTAATGTTTCAGACTGTAATGCAATATGTGATGGAAATGTATGTGCATTCATGTTGTGAAGAAAATATTCTTATCACATGTCTTTGTGTAAATGCATTTGAACTGTGTCAGTCTGTCAGAGACCCAGACCAGACATTAACATGTGTGAAGGCACAACAGGCACTGTCCCTATCCCACAGGAAACTCTATGTTGTTTTACCTGTCTTCAAGTGTAAAAGTTGACATGACAAAAGTCGCTCTGCTTTGATATGTTTGTAGTTTTGTAATTCTGGTATAAACACTCAGAGCTCAGATGCTCTGGAGATAGACTGAGGAGAGACTTGCTTGGGGCAGGAAGGCTGCGGTTGCCAGAGCAGGCCTAGGTCCTGTCCATATCTGTTGTAACAAAGAACAAACCTTTCTGTATTTCATAACTCACCAAGGCTTCGCAAATGGATTATTATTAATTCTATCATATGATGTTATTTTTGAGGCAAAATAAAGTGTGATTGCAGTTTCATTTGTCTATGGGTTTGTCTGCTGTAGTGCCCCCAAACCTTTCTGTATTTCATAACTCACCAAGGCTTCGCAAATGGATTATTATTAATTAAGATATTATTTTTCCACAACAATACAATGTAATTTTTGAGGCATAGAAAAGTATGCCATTGCCGTTTCATTTGTCTATGGGTTTGTCTGCTGCAGTGCCCCAAATGTAAGACTAACATTAAGAGGAAGGACATGGCCAACCTGTGTGTGCGGTGCAGTGTGTGTTCGACTGGCCAGAGTGAGCCGTACCTCCTGTGCTGGCAGTGTCTAAAGCCGTGGAAAGGCCACGCCCCTCGCTCCGACCGCTGTGAAAACTCAGACTGCAAGAACTATGCACTGTGAAAACTCAGGCTGCAAGAAATATGAGCTGAAGCTGCTCCAGAACTGCAAACTCACTAACCTGCCCCAGGTGCGTGGGGCCGACGCGGTCCCCTCCATCCGGGCCTGTCCCACCTGCGGACAGAGAGTAGAGCATGACAGAACAGGCTGTAAAAACGTCATCTGCCCTCGCTGCCAGAATGAGTTCTGCTTTGTGTGTCTGAAGCTCACTCCTGAGTGTCGGAAAACCAGCTCCTACTTCATCCCCTGCAGCGCTGGAGTGGCCCCCAGACAGACCTCCATCCCAGTGTGGCGCAGGGCCTGAGGGCCCTGTCTGTGCCGTTACCAAATACTATGATAAATATTCAACTTAAATATATAGCAGCAATATTTAACATTAGGATATATTGTTTGTTCTACTCTAGCACCGCCAGTGTTTTTTATTGCTACATAGTATTTATGCAGTGCCATTATACATTAAAACTTGTAAAAGATGCAGTTGTAATTTAGCTTGTAAAATGTCTGAATAAATAAACTGAACTGCATCTGTAGAGACTGAAATTCATGTGAATTTTTTGCTTTAGCTTTAATTGTGTTCTAAAAATTGAGCCTGTGTTTATTTATTTATTTTTTATTTTTTTGAGATGCATGAATGCTGTTTGACTGGTTTTACACCATGTGATAACACAACTCACAAAGGGCAAAACCATTTGGAGTAAATTTTAGCTTTAGCTTTCACTGTGTTCTAAAAATTGAACCTTTTTTTTAAGATGCATGAATGCTTAAAGCTTTCAATATTGTTTTACACCATGTGATAACACAGGTCACAAAGGGCAAAACCATTTGGAGTAATGGTAATACAGCATGTAATAAATGATTTCAATTCAAAAATCATTGTCATATGGTTTTTGTATTTGTTTCCATGCTCCTTTCCATACCTGCATAAAATATGAATTTTATATAGATAGATAGATAGATATACATAGATATAGTGTTGCCATGATACTAAAATTTTAAACTTGATTTTGATACTACAGAATATACTTGATACTCAATACAGATTCCAATACCATAATGATAATAAAAAACACTCTTTATTTAGACAACATTAAATAATTGTACTTTCTTTTATATAACCATGCCGTCTTATATCTGTGTAACTGTCTGTCTACTAACCCATTATCATTACCTGTCGGAATCTCTACTGCTGTTGTTGAAACTTGGAAAAGAAAAACACACAGGCATCATTTATGTTACCACACTAATATCATGTATTATCACATATTTAAATATAGCATCAGATACATCAGATGGTTGTGATCTGTGGTAATCAGATGGTTGCTCCTCAGCCTAGAAAATAAGAAGAGCCAGTTTTGAAATTGCACACAAAGCCCATGTGGAGAGGCTTTTAGGTTTACCTTTTAGACAAAATTATCACTGAACTCGTACCTTGTTTTATCATAACTGGAGCGGATATAGTTGCTGTGTCCACTTCTAAGATTACCCCAGTGATGCACTATGCCGTAGAGGTCAGACTTTATCCCCTAAACAGACACCATAGAAGTGGGACTAAACACCTAAACTCCTTCCAAAACCACATTTCAAATAGAGCTGCTAAACTGGGCAGTGCCTGTGGACTAAACAAGAGAGTGAGGGGAAGGAGGGACGGGGTCTAGGTATAAGGAACATGTGATTGGTCTAACAGGTATCCACACTTCAGATTCTGCCCCTGCAGCCAGGTGTTTGTTTGTAATCTAAAACATCTGGCTGTAATCAGGGCAATCTTGTGTGATGTCACATAGTACTTGAAATTGCAGTGAACACTGCAGCACTGCAGCAGTGAGGCAGCACACACTCAGTTTTAGATGTTGCTAAACTGGGTTGTATCCATACAGTCCTGTGTGATGTCACACCCAGGACACACCCATTTTTAGATGTTTTTGAACAGAAAGCTGCAATTTTACCTAGTTTGCCTTCCATGACTTGGAACAGTAGCTAATGCTATTCAAACACCATATACAGTTAAGTAGTGGAAAAAAGTGAAGTGTTCAGTTTCAGTTATTATGAAAATTTAGGGTCATGAGAATCAGTTGTAGGACACTGTTGAAATAACGAGTCGTTCCCTGATTCCTAAGGCCATATGGAGCTTTTCAGAAATGCATTGCTTGGTTATGACAAAAGGTACTCAGAATTTAGTACTTGGCCATTTTTTCACTTTTAACATAAAATTTAGGCTAATTAAAAAATCTGAAAACAAAGGACAGAATGAGTTGTCATGAGTCTGATTTGTGCTGTTAAACAAGTCTCTCACCCATAAAATCACAGTTACAAGCTCGCTACCATTAGTTAACCATTTTTCTCACCTTTTTTGTTGAAACAAAAACAAAAACACCTAAACAGGACCTTGAGCACTCATATTGACCACAGGTTCCTGAAAATTTGCTGTTTAAATGCATTTTGTATTTTTCCTTGAATTTTAAGACTAGCTTAACTTTTTGATAGTGTTTGCATTGTGTCACCATGGTAACTGCGGAACATTTCTCCATAAACAACCATATAGAACACACCCACTGCAAAGTATCCATATAACTAACCAACAGATATTCTCAAAATCAGTTATCCAATTCTCAGACACCCAAATTTGTCCCCCATGGGCCAGGGCAGTCAGTTTGTGATTCTGTATTTATAAAATTCTATTAATTAATGCTGCAGAAATTAAAAAAAAATCTAGATGTCTCTTCTTTATCAGTCTTGGTTCCTTTCCAGCTAACAGTTTAAGAGGCACTGCTGTTATGGTTAGGATATTGTGCCTTTTACAGGCCCTGCTCGTAGGAAAACTCACTTGTGGAGTGTACATTTACCTGAGAAATGCTATGACCCAATGATGACAATGTTGATGGAGATGACGACATGGACTATAAGTGACATAGACACAGTACAGTAATCATTTAGCATTATTATCTCAATGATTTTGTTGTTTATTTCTATAAACAATGTCTGTGAATTGGTTATAAATCCCTGAGAGCACAGATGTCCTGTGGCCACACTCCCATGTCTCTCACGGAGTGGTGTCTGTTGGTTGCAGTTGGTTGGAAGACATTAGATTTGTGTTAAAAGTCCTATATTACGCAAAACTGATTCTTGTGAGCTTTAAGCCATGTTATAATGTTACCTCATTATAAACATATGTGGAGTTGTGTTTTGTTTCATTCACACGTTTGAGTAATCCTTTATTATTAGTCTGTCTACATCTCCAAAGCGCAAAATGCTCTGTTCTACGTTATGATGTAACAAAGCGGTAGTTTTCAAGTCAAGAGCTACTTTTTACCTTTTGTTTAGCAGCACTTACTGTATTACCACACAGCATCACAAAGTGGAACAGAGTGTGTTCTGTTTGAGAGAGAACTCAGCCTAAATATGCAGGGTTTGTGTGTTAAACATGTGTGAATGAAACAAAACTAAACTCCAGGTAAACAACATTATAACATAGATCAGAAAATAGCGTATATGGGCCCTTTAATACATACACTAATTAAAAAGTAACAAAAGGATTATTATGTTGTTCACTAGATCTTCTTAACATAGGGTTCTTCCAAATTTAAATGTGGTCAAACTATCTGTGAAGGGGGGTTTGTAAAATGGCAGACAAACAGAAAAACTTTGAGGAAAATCTTTTAAGAAATGCAGCCAACTCCATCTGAATGCCAAATTGGTGAATATTTTTCAATATGACGACAGCGGGTTTTTGTAGTAGTCTGTGTTTTATTGCTCAGTTGGATTTTAATTTGATCAGGGACAATGCAGAAGCAAAGAGCCAGTTTTTTCTGTTAATATCAGTGCACTTTGCCATGAAATATCCAAAAGATAAAGTCACAAATGTTGAACCTGGTCATTTCTGTTAGTGACTAGACCCAAGAATTCGCTATGTTACACAAGAAATCTGCATTTTAACAATATTTACTTTAGCTGCCCTCCTCTGTATGAAATAATATTGGCCTATAGAATGTTGTGTTGTGTCATCTGAAACTCAGCAATACAGTATTTACAGACATTTTACATTGATTATAATTACCATGTCATAATGTGTCAACAATCAAAATCTTAAGGAAGCTAATAAAAAAAAAAAAAACATCTTTATGGAAGGGTTTGGTGCAGATTTTGTTCAGGCTGGAGGCTGTGAACCCTGACCTTGCAGCAGCGACAGGAAATGGTCACAAGCAGAACCAGGGAGACGGCCGAAATAACAAAGACTAGAGCAGAGGTCCTCCAAAATGACCAAACTACTCTCTTTGATTTGCTGTGATTACAAGACAAAAATGGCCACTAAGATTAGAACAAAATCTTGAAAAAATAATACACTACATATTAGTTACATGGTCGTACCTTGTGTTATGAGACAAAAACTGAGCAGGCGCAACATCAGGCACACACAGTCTCTTGTCAGGGCACCAAATGAAGCCCTTATATCCTTTGACCTGATAAAATAAAAGCAGCAACAATGAAACAGATGAAGAAACTTGTTTACATTTGATACTTAAATTTAAAGGTGCACAGTGTAACTTTTCTAGTCGAGGGTCTGCCGCCTCTGCTTGTAACCATGAAGAATTTATTGCTTTCTCTGGAATTTTCCATGTTATGGCTGCATTTATTGAATTACAGGTGTTTTTATAGCTTGAAAATCGTGCACTCTTACAATGAGCGGAGTCGACGCTCCACAGATCTGACCTGTAACTCGGACTTGTGGCATCACCTGCTTGTCTCCAGGGAGGCAGACAAGTTTGATACTGTGGAACATTCTGGTCAAATCAATAAGCAGAGGTGGCAGACACAGTTCACCTTTAAACTAGTAATTCATATTATGCTACAGAAGTGCCAGCCTTACCTGAATAGCACCTCCTGCTGGACAATCCACCCAGTCAGAACCATGCACCTGTATCTGGTATTTGTTAAGTCCAATACATCGGTGTTTGTAACAGCGACCCTCCACTGAAGTGTTCGTCTCGTGATCCTGAACACACCGCATACAAATCATGGGATGATATTTAAAGTGGAACTAAAAACTAAATTAACTTTTTTTTGCTACCGCTGTGTATATGCCACTGTGTTTTAATAGCATTATCAGCTGTTCCTACTCATTTTTTGGCAACTTTAGTGCAAACTAGGTTAATTTGCAGCTTTCTGGTCAAAGACGCCAAAGTTTGTGCTGCCTTCCAGTAGTTGGTGACATTACAAAAGACTTCCTGATTACAGCCAGGTGTTTTGGATTACAAACACCTGGCTGAAGGGGCGGAGTTTAAAATGTGGATGCTCGTTAGACCAATCACACTGTTCCTTTACCTCCAGACCCCACCCCTCCTCCTCTCCCACTCTCCCCTTTAGGCACTGCCCAGTTTAGCAACTCTATTTAAAATGTGGTTGTGGGCGGAGTTTAGGTGTTTAGTCCCACTTTAAAGTATTCAAAAACACAAATTTATATTGTATGAACTCACACCTGTTTGCTGAGATTTGAAAAGAAACAACGGCTATCAGATCCAAACATTTCATCTTGTGTAGCCTGTTGGGCATTTCCCTTCATCCAGCACTCACTCTGGAACCAAATGTAATTGTCAGTGCAAAACAGTAACTGCTAATAACTACTTAACAAGTAAGCAGACCACTCACTCCGTTTAGGATTGGTTTATAAATGTGGCATCCATCCAGGTAAGGATCAGACTGGCACTGCCCCTTGTGGAGGTGAAGGTAATGACACCCAAAACCACTGAAATAAACATACATTTCATTATGATTATTTGATTGTGCAATAATTCAGCAATATAAAGATACCTACCTGCCGGAGCAAAAAAAAGCCGAGTTGTTTTTACAAGTTGAGGGTGAGCCAAACGTATTTCCTTTGCCTAATAAAACACATAAGCATTAGGTTGTACGTCTTTTAATCACATCATCTCATATCATCATCATATTGTGGGATTTCCAGACCTTCTCCCCAGACCAGACACTGCGCCCGCTTCTGGTCAGCCGTGTACCAGCCGGTGTCCTGCAGCGCCGCCAGAGTCACTGGGTCGATCCGAACAACAGAGGGATCATCAAGCACCGCGGTCATGATGGACCCCTGCATCAGCCGGGACTCCCAGTGTGAAGAGAGCCCACTAGCATCAGCATCCTGACACACAGTAAATCAATATATATTCTGATCATATAAATAGTTAGGCCTGGACATACGAGCGCTTGTGTCTCGTGAAATTGTTATTATTTGTATTACATATTATTATTAGATATATAATCATCAAAACATTGCCTTTTTTTAATCAATATGGCCCCAGTTGAAAGAAAATTGGGTGAGATTCAAGAGATTCACTGATTCAACATTGTCATTGTCATAGAAAACAATGAAATTATTTTTAGAGCATCACACACTGCATAGAGAGAGGTGAATACAGGTTTAGAATAACGGGAGGGTAATGTTCTGTGTTTTTCATTGGGACATTAGGTACCGTATTTTCCGGAGTATAAGTCGCACCAACCAAAAAATGCATAATAATGAAGAAAAAAACATATTTCACATATAAATCGCATCTGAGTATAAGTCGCACCCCCAAACTATGAAAAAAATTGCGATTTATAGTCTGGAAAATACGGTAATAGTGTTGTCACGATACTAGATGTCAAACTCAATTTCAATAATAAGGAATAGATTCTATACTCAATAACGATTCCGATACCATCATGATAATAAGAAACACTGTTTATTTAGATAATAGAATGTCATTTTCAACATTAAATAGTTAGTACTTTCTTTTTTATCACCATGTGGCCTTACATCTGTGTAATCCTCAGACGTCCAGGTAGGTTCCACAGTGGTCCATGGGCGTATATTAGTCTATGTGGTCTTATACTTGTTCTGATACAGCTCAAAATTATTCTAAAGCTATTCAGGAAAGGTTAATTTCTGTCCTGTGATTGACATTTATACTAGTTTTAGTCGGCCTCTACTTTGACAACGTTTAAATCCAGGCTCAAAACAGTTCTATGTAGCTGTGCATATGTCTGAAAGGTTTTTATTCTGCGCTTTTCTCCTTTAATGTTACTTTTGATTATTGATGATTATTTATGTTTTGATTTGTTGTATTGTGATTTTAATGTCTTTCTTATTCTGTAAAACACTTTGAATTACTTTGTGTACGAATTGTGCTGTACAAATAAACCTGCCTGGCCCTTTTCTCCTTAATGTTACTTTTGATTATTGATGATTATTTATGTTTTGATTTGTTGTATTGTGATTTTAATGTCTTTCTTATTCTGTAAAACACTTTGAATTACTTTGTGTACGAATTGTGCTGTACAAATAAACCTGCCTGGCCTTTAGTATCACTTAGTATCTGATTTTTGATACTTTTGACTTTGAGGTAAATGTCTAGAAAAAGTCATATCAACAAATTATTACTGAAAATGGACATTTAAATGGTTGGACAAAAGACTTGGGTAAGTTCAACAGAAGGTCTGGTGATTGTACCTTATTTTCTAGAGGCCCTCCTACGTCTGGATCAGTAGTCCCCAGGTGCTTCTGTAGGGCTGAGGTCACAGACTGAGTGTAAATTCTCATCTGACCCAAAGCATCTGGGCGAATCATTTTGGCTCGAAGGGAACAACCTGCAGCCACAGCAGATATATGATATATTTAAAGCGCCCATATTACACTATTATATGTTGTTTCGTCTTCACAAACATACCTGGAGTTGTGTTTTCTTTCATTCACACATGTTTAACGCACAAACCCTGCATAATTATTAGACTGAATTCTTCTTTCAAATGGAAAACGCTGTGTTCCACCTTGTGATGTTATATGGTAGTACAAGAATTGCTCCACTGTGTTTTTAAACTCTATACACCTTCACTAAAATCATTTGGATCATTTCAGCTCTGGATCTCCACTAAACAAAAGGTAGAAGGTAGCTGTTAACTTGAAAACTACTGCTACATGACATCACAAGGTGCAAAAGAGCATTTTGAGTTTTGTAGATAGACGGAATAATAATGCAGGATTAGGCAAACATGTGTGAATGAAACAAAACACAACTACAGGTGTGTTTCTGATGAGGGAACAACATTATAACATGGCTTAAAGCTCACAAGAGTCCATTTTGTGTGATACAGACCCAGACAAGAGGAGGTGGAACAGTCTCTCCAAGTACCAAACAGCTTCTTTGAGAAACCAAGAGCATGAAACAGCTCATGGATTATGGTCTACATGAAAAGTAAAAGTGAGATTTAAGAGAACTGTTGAAAAATCAGCAATAATATATATTTTGTGTATCGTACCAGAACAGTGGCGTGGTGGTTATACGCAACTCCAGCGAGCCTTTCTCTGCAGATAACCACAACTCCAGCCAAAGGACGACCACCACTCTCAGTCTGACAGTGGGCAGCATATGCCTGTACATTTGGCTGAGTTAAAAATAAAACAATGTAAGAGCAATGAATAACTGTATATGTTACTATTCCAAGGTTTTCATGGCATTGTGTTAGTTTTGATTTCGATACTAAGGAATTTATTCAAAACTTGATACTGATTACGATATCACAATGAAGATGAAAAATGCTCCTTTTTTAGTAATATGAAAATGGAAATGTAATGTTTAGAAAATGTAATTTCCATATAAAAGATAATAGTACTTTCTTTATCTTAGCATGAGGACTTATATTCGTTCTGATAAAGCTCAAAATCAAACAAAAACTGTTCAAGAAAGCTCAAATTTTGTGCTGTTAAAATGATTTTTTTTGCAGTATCGATACTATGGTTTCGATATTAGTTTTAGTATCAATTAGTACCTGATTTTTGATACTTTTGACAAGCCTACATTGCATTCATCAGGAAAGAACAAAAAAAAATCTCACAAAACAATAATTCTTAATCTGCTGAGGGGTAGTATGGTAAGTAAGGAGAGGTTTGTTTCTCTATTTTAAGTAAGGAGAGGTTTGTTTCTCTATTTTAAGTAAGGAGAGGTTTGTTTCTCTATTTTAAGTAAGGAGAGGTTTGTTTCTCTATTTTTACCATTTTAATCATTTTAAGTTATCTTTTTCCTCATGGATTAAAGTAATGGTTCACCTCTGCTCTGCACTTGTCAGTCGCTCGCACATGGAGGTACAGCAGGAAGTCTGTATCAGCGAGTCCAGTTCCTTTAGGCCTCAGCACAGTCTTTCGAGCAGAGTTCAGTTCTGGATAAATGACACACCCCTCCAGGTGCTCATCTGGGATCTACATAATCAAATATACAGTTGTTTTTATTTTTAGATTTTTTTCCATACACATATTCAGTTAACTTTAGAAAAAATACTTACTGTCACATCGAGGCAGGTCTCGTTTCTGTAGATCTTATTAGCTCGCCCACACCTTGAGGAAGAAGACAATTTACTTTTGCAAACCATCTCTGTATGTTCATTAAGGTAAAAAGTTAATTTTATCTTTATGTAAACATTTGGATACAATGCCATGTTACACCCAAAACAGTATATTTGGATTTAAAATGTATTTATCAAGAGATGATTTACTTTATTCAAACTATAATTGAGTTTCTAACAATATAATCAACATGGATGATCTACATGGTGGTGAATGGATCAAAAAGGCACCTGTTGTAGTTCAAAGAACTGGAGTTCCTCCAAATGAACTTGCAGTATTTGTTGATGTCTCGCTTCAGTAGTAAAGGTCCAGATACTCTGTTAACTACTGAAAGTTCATAACATAAAGTGTGACGATATGTCAATAAATATATTCTATATAAATTAGGGTCATTAAAAGTATCAAAAATTAGATACTAATCGATACTAAAAGTGATATTGAAACTACATTCAATTTTTAGCAAATATCGATGCTGTAAAAAGTGATATTTAAGAACAAAATTTTAGCTTTCCTGAACAGTTTTAGTTTGATTTTGAGCTCTGTCAGAACGAATATAAGACATCATGCTAAGATAAAGAAAGTACATTTATTTTGTATATGACAATTACTTTCTATTACAAAAAAAATAGCATTTTTTATCTTCATTGTGGTATCATAATTGGTATTGAGTGAATTCCTTAGTGTCAAAATGGAGTTTGAAATTTTAGAATCGTTACAACACTAATATGAATAAGGGATATACTTAATTTGATCACTTAAAATTATGTAAAACAAAAACGTTTACAGCCGATGACCTGAGAGCAGAGATGACACTGTCCTGACTGCCTCCTCCACAGCGGCCTCCAGTCTCCCTCTCTCCTCTTC
>KN472985.1:19398-85413 GCA_000787095.1 Periophthalmodon schlosseri
CTAATGTAAAGCAATTCCTGGGTGACAAATTTTCCATCAGTAATCGTTCGGCAGTGTAAAGACTAAGGCGATGAGCGTTAAGTTGTTTAGTCAAATAATCGGTTGACCAAAATTTGTATCAGTCGACTAATCCTTATATTTAGATGATACAGATTTATATGGGACAACAGCAGGAAGGAGAAATTAGTGAGTGAGTTAGCTGGTTTAATCTGTTTTTATACAAATACAGTGCTTCCTGGTTGTTTTTGCATGAATTTCCGTGCAGGTGTAGTCTTGTGAGCGCAGTTTGAATCAGATACATAGAGATGCATAATAGTTTTGAGAGCTTTTGTCATGCCCCCTTTTTAGTCGACTAATCAACGGGCAGCATATGTCTTTAGTCGATTACTAGTAAAGATGCAGACTGACCTGTCGCTGTCACAATGAAAAGTCCCAGGTTGACACACAGTGCAGTCCTTCTCGTCACTCCCATCGGCGCAGTACAGCTGGTAGTTGCATCTCTCTGTGACAGGGTAACACACCGGTCTGCCTGTAAAATGGCTGGATGCTACTGACCTCTGACCTGCGACCCCACAGGCAAACTGACTGCGACTACAGCCCCTGCAGCCCTCCTCGTCCCGGCCCGTCTCTGGACAGTCCCATTTGCCGTCACAGCGCTGCTCCTGAGTAAAGCATCCACCTGCTGCTCCTCCACATCGGCCTTCCCACGGCGGACAGTAGGTTCCAACTCGGAAGGTGGCATTAAAGCCGCTTCCCTCTGATCCGGGAATAGTTTGGTATGTCAGAGAAAGCACACCAGTGTGAGACTCTACTTGGACCGATTTGTAATTGGAGCTGCTTGTGATCTGAAAAGCAACAACAACAATAATTGATTTTGGGCTCAACAACAAACCAACAGATAGAAATGTGCATCTATTTCTTTTGCACATTAAGAACTTACTATTTTGAGTATATCCCCTTTGCCTTGTTCTCTGTTGTACACTGTAAGTCTGTCACCAGGCCCGAGTAACAGCTGCTGTAGGTCCAGTCTGAGGGGCCTGGAGTCCTCAGGGTCCACTGTCCACACACAGAAGAGTGCAGGGCCGCGGAGGATCGGAGGCGAGAAAGTGCCATAGAATGTCTGCAGCAGCCCCCCGCACGGCCAGTCAACGGGAGCAGGGGTCACTGCACTGAGCTGTCGGTCCACGTCACTCTCCTCTTCCTGACGCCCTTTAAGCAGAGCCCAGAGATCAGACTCTGTGTCGATGGCGGTTTGAGACATCGCACTGTTCTTTTCTGTGTAAGTTTCCGCATTGTTCTGTCCCGCCAATGTGTAGCTGTATCTGGTGGGTTCTGGTGTGTCCACTTCGGGCTCACAGTCTTGTTCATCACTGCCAAAACCAAGTCCTTCATCCAGACACTCGACTTGCCCATTACAAAGCCAGGAGAGAGGAATGCATCGCCCTCCCAGGCACTGAAAGGATGTCTCAGGGCAAAAACCATTATCTATGAAAGAAACAACATTTTAGAGAAAGTGGCAAAAACTGCAAAACACTTACCAAGACAGTCATTACCTCTGGCATAGTTCAAGCGAAATGATGACACAGGAAACAAATGGGGCAGAAAATGGTGGATTATAGTAATATTGCCCCCAGGAAACTCCATAGGCTGGGGCAACTTTCCACAGAGGACCATTGGCTCACCCCCAACTGATGACTTTATCGACACCCATTCCTTCCTGCACCGCACAGAAAACTGGGAAAAACTAGACATAGCCAAATGGACAAAAAATGCATTAATTCACGACAGCGTTAAAATGAATTTACATGGTGTTAAGCATCTATCTTAAAAGTGCTTTAAGATCCTGTACCTAAGAACAATAGGCTCGTTTTCTAAGCCCTTGATGACCCAGCAGTCATAGGTGGAGCCATATCGGTAAGAGTAGCTATGGTAGGCTGAACTTGTGATCTCTCCCACTTGGTTGTCTGTAACCTGAAGGTAGCGGCTACAGCGTGCTGTAACAGAAAATAAAAGAGACATTAGCATAATGTGTAAATGATAGACAAAAGATTTAATATCACTTCTTTAAGTTAGCCTCTTACCGGCAGAAAGGGTAAACTCAAAACAGCAGCATGCTGTGAGGAAACAATACAGATCAAGTCAATCCAGTGAATGGCACTTTTATTATTCAATAATCATAATAGCAAAACAAAAATTTTATTCTGTAAACTAGATACAGATTTTAGAGTTAATACGTTTTGCTGCTCAACCAAACCGCTTCTTCAGTTCTGGTCAGATTGCTGGTGGACACGGTCTTATATCTTTCTGAAGGAAGAAGCTAACTACACTGAAACTAACACACCTATTGTTTACAGCTTCTGTTTTTAGCTAGGTCTATGGAACTACACTAAATGTGAGTCATATTTTGCTTACTTGGTCAGGCCCCTAATGGGTGCTTTCACACCTATTAGCATCCGGGCTATCACAATTGTTTTCCTTGTTTTGATTAGCGGCGAAACGTATTCACTCAAAAACTTTCATCCATTTAACAGAATTAAATTTTTCTTTTGCAATGGATCATGCCTGGACAACTGAGGGGTTATACAGACAATAATCATAATAATAACATTCATTTTGAGTAACTATACACAGCAGCAGAATATACTATAATATTTGTACTTACATAAAATGGAAAAGATTAGAACAAGGATGCTGCATGCACGTGACATTTTGTAAATGCTCCTCCACAAAATATTAAAAGAAAAAAAAAATCAGTGCAGCAAGAAATGTCATATAAGTTCCATTTTAGGAGGAAGGCATCACCTGTGGAAGGAAAGATATTATTTTAAGTGAAGAAGACTTACATAAAAGAGCTTAGTGCGTCAGTTTAACGAATAAGTCAATTAGTAGCATTATACAGTATTATGAGTCGTATTCAAACAATGGGGCTATTCAATAATATGCGACTGTTGTCATTCCGTAAGCGGATAAAGGAAACACAACGAGGCTGTTAACTTCTTACCATTGTCCTCACGTTAAACCGCTCGAATTAATCGCAATGCCCACGCACTTTTTTACCATCCTTGTTCGAAATATAAAATGCAATAATGTTTAGCAACATGTTCTACAAACAAATTACGCAGAAATATGTTGTGAAACGTTGTTGGATTATAGTTTTGTCTGCGGCAGACAGTGGGAGCAGCTGCTCGCCTTCTTTAGTAACAAACAGTTCTTTCGCTTAGCTTCCTGTCGAGCTAACAGCTAACGCTAATACCAGCACTTTTGATTCCGTTTTATTGAAAATTTTGTTTAGCGACACCATTAAAAAAATGGTTCAGGGACTACGTAAAAGACCCCAAAATTCATAATATGTAGAATATGCGAGGTATAAGCACAAACAACACCGAAAAACAATAAGAACCACAGCGGAATGCCTTACCATATCAGTTAGCTTTTCGTGTTGACAAGTTCTGAGCTACTTCCGGGGACTGCGCCCGTGACGTCTGGAGGCTGGGATTGTGACGTTCATTTTTCCATTCATAAACTTCAGTATCGTAGTATTAAAAGTTATAGTGCTGTATTAGATCCCTTGATTTATACACACGGATCACTAAATATACTGAAAATTATTGTCTTTATCAGGGTATCAAAATTGTTTACCACAATTTCACCACAAGGTGTCACCATTGAGCAAGTACAAATTGATACACTTATTCAAACAATTAAAAAATATAGGCATAAGAAGTTAAAATCTATACATTCGGTCTGTTCTGTGAAGCTTGCTACTTTTTATTGGTTGCTATCAATTTTGCCCATTATTGTTGAAATCTTATCACACTGTTAATCTCAAATTTCTTCGGAAAACTGCGCTTGATGTTGCAAATAACATAAGTATAACAGTCTTTACCATTTATGACTGAAGCCAACGTGGTGGTGGTAGATCAGCTGTCGTCACTCGCACAAAAAGTCATCACATCTGGAGGAGGACCCGAGGAAAATCCAACTCTCTTTCTCTCTCTCTCTCTTTCTCACTCTCTTTCTCTGCTGTTTTTCTTTACCACGTCCTCACGCTTCAGGCAGCCGTAGCAAGGGAGCAACAGCCAAACTATGATGTGAGCCAACTTTAGACGAGTCTATCACTGCAATTCGTATGCGTTAGTACGTTATTTTATTGTGTACAAGTTTTTATAGAACGTTTTTAGTCGGAAAAGTTTATTTTTCATGCGGATATTGAAAGCACAACGAAGAAGCAGTGATTTTTTCATCCCCGTCGCGTGGTGCTAGGACAGTGGTGGGACTTGTACTCAACAGAAAACTACAATTTTGGGGCCTAGTCTGCAGGTCGCACGATGCTGCCCAGTCTTATAACCCTGGCCTGTGGTCTATGCTGCTTCACATCAGTGTCGGCAAATGTGCTTAAAGCTGAGGTAAGTGCTATGAAATGTGTTGAAAATGTTGATAATGTTGTAATTATGCGTTAATATCTTATGTACATCATTGAAAATCCTTTTTATTCTGAAGGTGTGGTAAATGTGTAAACTTGTTTTGATTTTGTGTGGGGCTCCAGTCCTGCAGGAGCCTTGCAGACCACAGCTGAGTTGCTTTGTCCTGGGAAAAGGGGGTGGCTAAGTTTGAGAGGAGGGGGAGTATAATGGTAATGGTTTTCATCTGCTCTAAGACTTACAGATGAACTGCTGCTTGGCCAGGATTTTTGTCCCAAAACAAGCTGGACATAACATAAGGCACTCTTGGGAGAAGAGTCCACAAGCTTCAGACACTACAACACTTAAGTCAACAAAACTACAAATTATTTCTGTCATCAGGTCTCATGCCACTCTCAAAATGAGTGGGTGCACGCACCAGGGCGCCATCAGACCTGACCCAATTGTAAAGTTGCTTTAAAAATAGTTGTTCGTCTCAAATATATACATACCATGGAGATAAGATCAGATAATGGCACTGGCACTCAAAAATGATGGCCCGGTACAGGCTACATTACACTCAGATGAGAACACACAAACACAGAATAATAAAAAAAAATGTCACTTGAGCTCTCAATTTTTCTTGCAGTCCACACCTAGACTGTATATATACTTTATACAGTCTATGAGTCCACACCAAATTGTTCGTCTGTGCAGGGTGCTTGAAAGATCCAGGAACACTCTTACAACATTTTGACTGATTCTGACACAGCAGGAGAAGATTAACTGGATGGATAGATTGAACTTAACAAATATCATAGGAATTGATGCTTTCCAGTTGATTAATTGTTGATTGAGTGATGAGAAGACAGCAAAAGGAAAAAAACAGAACATTTTGGACTAAAAGTTAGCATGGTGTCATGACCAGTGGACGCAGCTGTGTCTTCCACTTCCTGTTTTCTCAAAGGTCAAATTAATGAACTGTTCTTTTAGCTTAGAAAAGTAAAACTGCTTAAAAAGAGGCTGCTAGAGGCTACTGGTCAATAAGTTCTATTATGGGAGCTATGTACCAAATTACTCTTGATTTTCAATATGTAAATGTAAAATAACTGTATTGAGGTGGTAGTGGACAGGATGCAGGGTACAGGAGGAAGGCTTTAGTCACTGACCACAAGATGCTGGCATGTGACTCAGACCAGACACAAAGCAACTCAGACAGTTTATAAGAGGCCGCTCTGATTGATGTCTGTAAAAAACACCAACATTTACAGTGTCCTGAACAGTGCTGGGATAAACATCTGTGGCCATGATGCAGCAGTGAATCAAGCCTATTCTTCTGCAGCAACAGTGATTTAGCAAGTGGGACATTTACATCAGATTAAATGTAAAAAACAAAGTTGTGTACCAAGATGTGAGCGTTGATGGGATGTTGTCATAGCAGCCAGCCATGATGCAGAAAGAGGATAAGCTGTAAATTAGAGGATAGGGATTACATCACCTGTGACTGGGATATGAAACCTATGATCTAAAGACTTGGCCAGGACTGGAGAAAGTTGATAAAACTAGAGCAAGAAGTTAATTCTTCAATAATGTATAATTTAGAAGTTTATCAATAAAAGAAAATATTTGACAGTTTTGGTGAATCTAATCTTGGCATTACTCTGTTGTTTGGGCAGTAATTCCAACCATTTAAGTTCAGTTGTTTTCTGAAGTAAATAACTGCTTCATGACTGAATAATTATATTGTTTTATTTACCCATAAACTAAAAAACTTCTCCTTAACTGCAAGTCTTTTACCATTGCGAGATAGGACCAGTGTCATGTGAGGAATTTTCCGTACCCGAGCTTTTTTGTCTGGTGCTGTAAGCTCTCATGAAAGAATAGACTGGGAAGCAGAAGTCTGGATCATGAAACAGAATAGAGGAATTTTGTAGTGTATCAGTGTTGCTTAACATCTCTGACTGTTTTTGACAAACATAATCCCTACTGAGTGATGAGGAAACTCCACCAGACAATAAATAAAACATATCTGAAAGGAAAACTACTTCTTGCTAATCCACCGCACCCCACCATATGTTCTCTTTTATATTCTATTGCCTGGTCTAACCTTTCTGTTTTTAAATAAAATGCTTAGCTGCACTTTGCGAGTGATAGGTGAACAGAAATGAAAACACTCAGGTTTAAAACTGGATCTGTCGGGAGATTTCCTCCTGCCGTAAGGAGACACACGTCCGGTGATCTTTATCAGGGACTGATGCTCATCAAAACACATCTGGCTCTGTTTCTCTTTATCATTGCTGCAGCTGCAGTGAAGGAGCTTCAAAGACATTGCTCTGACAGGCAGCACTTGGCACGTGCTGGAAAAAAATGAAAAAGTAATCTGCATTCAGTTTAATGAAGAGCTGCTAAACTTCAAGGGAGGATGAGTGCTTATCTCCTCTGAAGGCCTAGCTTTGAGTGAAAACACAAAAAACACAAGTAATAGCATGGCTGCGTTGGTAAGCTACTATTGAGCCTTCACTGACAGAAGCGAAGCTGCCAGTCCGCGCCATTGGCTGCTCCAACCACCACCATACATCACATTCATTCATAGGCCGATATGGAGTTTGAACTGATAAACTGACTAAAATTTTGTTTGATCAAAACCAGGCCTATGTATCATCCAAAAACACTGGTAGAGTTTATCAGCCACTGGTTGCTCTAGATTGGCCATGGAACACCCATTCTGGTGGATCTCTACTTCACAATCCCAATCTCACGTGTTTTCACTTTAGTAAACAGATGGACATCTGGTCATGTTGTTTATGTTTGATGTTTTCAAAGTAGTGATCATATGTAGAAGTGAAAATATTTATTTATGTCCATTTAAACTATGTAATCAGTCGTCTTTCTTCTTTGTAAAAGTGAATCTCAGAGCTGCCTTACCCTACCATAAACTGCATTGGTAAATGGGTCAAACAGACACCAAGAAATTAAGGCAATGTGAGTTTCAGCTGCTCATGACCAGAGTTCTCAGTTTTTTTCCATTGGCACAGAGGGATAGGAACAACTGACTCCGTCGCTTAAATTCCAGTTCAGTCAAACTCATAGCCCCTTTCCTGACTTTTCACCACATTAACATCTTTACCTTCTCCAAAGCAAACTACACGTCAGATTGTCTTCTGTTCGACCTGGAGTCTGGCATTTTGTCCATTTAAGCCTTTGATTTTCATAATGTAGAGTTTCTGAAGACCAAAATAGACATTTAGTTGATCAAATATTATTTCAATTTGACCACTTTTGGCTGAAATTCTATTTCCAAGCCAACCGTGAAATGAAGTGCCTTGCTGTGCACAATGTCTAAATATAATTATTTCACAGATAGTTTTTAGTTGATTATACTTTTTTCCTTTTTGAGGAACTTGGTTGGGTCTTTTTGGTACTTCGGGAAATTTATTTATGAATTTCAGCAGAAATGTGACGTGATGTGGAATATACCGTATTTTGTAAGACGCCGGTGACTAATGGATGAAAATTAGCCTGCATGGCAAACTCTGGCGCATTTACATGCTGTACTAACACATGTTGATTAATGTGCACTGTTTAATAAATACATATAAACATCACACAATGTGTCACCCACAGCCCAGTATTTGTACTAGTCTGTTTCACTTAATTATCTCTTGGTCAGTTTCAGCATTTTGATTATTCCAGTTTTAGTAGAGTTGGCTCCAAACACCACTTACCACCTTTCTGTATGGAGCATGTAGTCAACAGACACTCAGTACAAACAATGCAGCTATTGTTACGCAGAAACTTTATGGTGATCATGATTGTAAAATTTTTATCCTTTTTTGCGTTTCCCAGTTTCCATTTGGAGCATTACTGCACAGTAGTCTTGGCTACAGTTTATGCATTATGTATTGTTGTGTGTCACTTTCAGTTATTGCATGTATAATATATGGAAAAAGTGACACATGGAGACATGAGGTGTGCACTTAAATATTCAAACATTAAATTAAATTATATATAATAGTAAAAGAAAAGTATTCAAAATGTGTATTTTAACTTGGAATTATTGTTATCAAATATAACGTTTAGCATTTTTCAAATTATAACAAAAAATAAGTCACACTTACTGCTGTCCCTGTTTGTGGTACCGGTATCAGAACGATGGACATTTCTAAGTGAATTCAAAATCCACTTGCTTCGACAAACAAATAGTAACTACTATTATACAACAGAAAGAATAGAGTTGATACGTATTACCGATTTCGATAGGTTCAGGAAAGGCTCATTTCTGTCCTGTGAATGTGACTTTTTAAAATATTGATACCTGCTCAAATGAGTATCTAGTTTCGATACTAGTTTTAGTATCTGATTTTTGATACGTTTGACACCCCTAATCACTATAAGGGTCATATTGAGGTTGAAATGTTCATAGTACATCCCACAGCTTCACCAGATTTACCCCTTGGTGTTGGGCCCACATGTCACTCCATTCACTGCACAGAGCCCGATGTGTGTTTACCAAACCAGTCTGCAGCCTTTTGACCACACAAACTACCTTCGCCACCCCATGGCCAACAATACCAGCCATGTACAAGCTTCAATAAATAGGTGCTTTGACTTGGGCTACCCGGAGTTCCAGGGAGGAGGGTGCAAGTTGGGATATCTGGCGTCCCAAGCGGAGGTGGTAGTGTGTTTTTATAGAAGCAGACTGGAGCCACGGTGCACACTAGCTGTAGTCAGAACACGTGGAAGAGAAATGAGTGTTGTAGGTGTTAGCTGTGGGTTGATTCACAGTAAATTGCAGGCAAATTCAATTAACTGAACAGTGTTAAGTTGTAGAGGAGTGGAGAGAAATGCCATCCGTATTATTCCTGGTTCACACTGTGACTTTGTAAATCAAGTTTCCTCACGATGATATACTATAGGGTTGTAAAACTATTCTAATTCCAACGATTCTAAAACTTGTATCGAAACTAGATACTCATTTGAGCAGGTATCAATACTAAAAAAGTCACATTCACAGGACAGAAATGAACCTTTTCTGAATCAGAACAAGTATAAGACACATAGACTAGTATATGCCCATGGACCACTGCCTGGACGACTGAGGGATTACACAGATATAACACCATATGTTAATATAAAAGAAAGTACTATTATTTAATGTTGAACATCAGATTCTATTGTCTGAAGAAAGAATTGTTATGTTGTGTTTATATTCATTTTAATGTTTTATTACATTGCAATGACTGGCAGTGCTAAAAGATGTATTTTGTTTGATCAAATTAATGTCTCAAATACAGTCATGTCTGTCATTAGTCATAGTATTAGTATGACTCATCTTTTTCCATGTCCATTGTACCATTGGGCAAGACACTTCACCCACCTTGCTAAGAAGGTTCAAAAGGCATTATTATTGTGATTAGAGGTGGGAAATATATCACAAACTGGACAATATCTCAAGTGTTGTTCTGAAGATATGCTAAATTTGAATATCAAGTAGATTGTCTATAATTAAAAAAACACACACACATTTTAAAAGGCTGAAGGCAAAGCAGGCAGTCTTGAACCTCCACCACAACATTTACAGCAATGTTTTTGCACATTTTTGATGGTTTGCCATAATATAGTTGGAGTATCGTCATAGTGATAATCCCTCCAAAAACTTTGCTCATCCCTTAATGTTAGTGTGTCCATACTCCCATACACATGAATAAACTAAGATAATAATAGTTGTAACAATTGCTCTAACAATGATAAAGTAAAGTAAAGCCATCAGTTAAGCCGCCAATCAACCCATAAGCTGTCAGCAGTCCTAGGTTAACTTTATAACAGTATATACAGTGTGGTATGTGTTTTAAGGGAGTCTTTAACAGTGTTGAATCCTGGACCACCAGCAGCTGACAGTGGAAAGAATAGGCAGGTTTTTCGTCTGTTAAGATAAATAGACTTCAACTGGTGGTTTTGGTTTACAAGAACAGACAGCCAACACGGCTCCAAATTTCAAGCTTTGACAATCCCAAATGTTGCCTAAAATGTTTCTTTTTCCAGCATTAGCCAGTTGTTTTTGGCTGCATTTGTCTAGACACTTGGGAGCAGTGTGACATCAGTACTTGCAGCATATGTGTTTTATTTGGCTCTCTACTCCTCCCCTGGCCTTACGACCCCACAACAAAGTTTTTAGTTGCAAGTTCAGCATAAATACAGGGTCATATGAGCAGTTACTGTTGTTTTAAAAGTGTTGTGTGCGTGTGTGTGTGTTTGTGCAGCAGAAGGGTTTGAAGAAATATTTTTGTTGGTTGAAATCTGTCTGGCATTCAGAGCTATTGTCTCACCAATCATGAAATGTGTGTTGCATGTCTAAGCTGGCAGGCCCAAACAGGGCCTGAGGCCAGATAAACACAGGTTCATACAAGTATTTTGATGTTGACTAAGCAGTTTTAAGTATTTTGATGTTCACAACCTATTTCATTGTGGGCAAAGTGGAATGGAATTAGAAATGAGCGGGAGAACTATCTAAATCATAACCTTTACTTAGAGTGAGTTTTATAACCGTGCGTCGTGTTGGTTTTGAAATACACAAACAAATAGGCAGAGATGGGTAGAGTAGTCAAACATTGTACTCAAATAAGAGTAAAATTACTTCAAAGTAGAAGTACAAAGTAGTGGTCAAATAAGAGTAAAAAAGTATCAAGTAAGAGTAAAAAAGGATATGGGAAAACTAATAGGCTGCTCAAGTAAGAGTAACTTAAAGAGTAACTGTTGGGCTGTAACAACTGTTTTATAATTTAAAGTTAATGTAATTTGAAGGACAAAACATTGAATAATGCACAAAATCTGGTATTTTCAAAGGACAGACACAAAAATGAGATAAACTAAATCATATCTGAAGGATCAGAGCAAGAAACACAAATGTTCAAATCATTTAATATTTTAATAAAAATATTAGTCAACTAGGAGTAAAAATATGCTGCTAGAAAAGTACTATCCACCTCTGCAAATAGGCCTATAAACTCTCCATCTTTCTTTTTCAGGCTTGGCTGCAGCAGTACGGCTACCTGACCCCAGGCGATGTCAGGGCTCAGGCGATTCGGTCTCCTAAGTCTGTGCAGGCAGCGATATCAGCTATGCAAAGGTTTTATGGATTAACAGTGACAGGAAGCATAGATGCCAATACAATACAGTAAGTTAAAAAATATAAAGTAGTATTTCTGGATAACATTAAATAACACGTTACTGTTTTTCTTCTGTTAGAGCAATGAGCCGACCTAGATGTGGTGTACCAGACAAGTTTGGCCCAGAATTGAAAACGAACCTGAGGAGAAAGAGATATGCTGTACAGGGGCTGAAGTGGGACAAATCAGAAATCACTTTCAGGTCAGGAAAAGTATACTTTACTTTACTGTAGGACTTGCGGTTACTGTTATTGAAACATATTATTGGTTAATTGAGTCTTATTTTCAAGAGCCTTGTGAGCTTTAAGCCATGTTAGAATGTTGTTACCCGGAGTTGTGTTTTGTTTCATTCACACACGTTTCAGTAACCCTTTATAATTAGTCTGTCGACATCTCCAAAGGTCAAAATGCTCTGTTCCGCCTTGTGATGTCTTGCACTTATAGTTGTCAAGTTCACAGCTACCATTTACTTTTAGTTCAGTAGAGATTGATGATTCCAAATAATTCTAGTGAAGGTTTATGGAATTTACACTTCCTGTATTACCACATGACATCACAAGGTGGAACAGAGAGTTTTCCCTTTGAGAGAACACATCTTAAATATGCAGGATTTGGTCTTAAACATGTGTGAGGCATGTTTTTGATGAGGAAACAACATTATAACATCATACAATCATCAGTTAAATGTAATTGTCCACAGCATACAGAACTACACTCCCAAAGTTGGTGAACGAGCTACATATGAAGCCATCCGAAAAGCCTTCAGAGTTTGGGAGAGCGCCATCCCTCTCACCTTCAGAGAGATCCCCTACAGCCAGATCAGAGACAAGGTGGACAAGTTCGCCGACATCATGCTGTCCTTTTCTGAGGGTTTCCATGGTGACAGCACGCCTTTCGATGGGGAGGGGGGCTTCCTGGCTCACGCATACTTCCCCGGTAATGGCATCGGCGGCGACACGCACTTTGACCTTGCAGAGCCCTGGACCACTGGGAATGTCGACCAGGGAGGTGAGAGAAATGTTTATTGATTGAGTTCTGCTATTTCAAACATAAAATTAAAACAAGAAACAAACAACCAGTGGTGGGTAGTACTCAGTTACATTTACTTGAGTAACTTTTTAAAGAAATTTTCAGAGTACTTTTGTAGCAGCACACTTGTACTCTTACTAGAGTAATATATTTGGAAGTGTAACAGTACACTTACTTGAGTAAAAGTGTTGGTTACTCTTCCCACTGTGAGTAAGTGGCAAAAACTTTATGTTGATAATATTTGATTTGAACATTTGTGTTTCTTGCACCGCTCCTTCAGATATGATTTATTTATTTTTGTGTCTATCCTTTGAATATACCAGATTTTGTGAATTATTTAATGCTTTGTCTTTCAAATTGCCTTGACTTCAAATTATAAATCAGATGTTACGTCCAGACGGTTACTCTTTAAGTTACTATTACTTGAGTAATTTCTTGGACCACTACTTTGTACTTCTATTGGAGTAATATTATTTTGATGTAACGTTAATCTTACTTGAGTACAATTTTTGGCTACTCTACCCATCTCAGCTTATAACAAACAGAAATGCAAAAAAAGTTACCACAAATACTACTAATTATTATTGAGTATATACAGTTTTTAATATTGTATTTGACATTTTACCCTTTCTATTCCTGTAAAGGTAATGATGTTTTCCTGGTGGCTGTCCATGAGTTAGGTCACGCTCTTGGCTTGGAGCACTCCAACAACCCCTCGGCCATCATGGCGCCCTTTTACCAGTGGTTTGAGACAGAAAATTTCCAACTTCCTGATGATGACCGCAGAGGCATCCAAGCAATCTATGGTAAGACATAACCAGTCATAAATGTTGGTGTTTGTTTCATGTAAAGTGGAACTAAACACTAAATCCACTTTTTTCTCTACTAAACTGTGTATATGGTGTTCTAATAGCATTATCTACTGTTCCTAGTTATTTTTTTGGCAACTTTAGTGCAAACTAGGTACATTTGCAGCTTTCTGGACAAAAACACCTAAATATAAGGTTGGGCTGCTTCTAGTGGCTTCTGCAATTTCTAGTAGTTGGTGACATCACACAAGACTGCCCTGATTACAGCTAAGTGTTTGAAGTGTGGACACCTATTAGACAGTTTAGCAGCTCTACTTGAAATGTCGTAGTGGGAGGAGTTTAGGTATTTAGTCCCACTTTAAAAACATTTTATTATTTTTCCACAGGTACTAAATCTGGGGCTCCTCCTCCACCGCCCCGTCCCACAAAAGCAACCATTCCCAGTAAACCAGACAATGGTCCTGACATTTGCGAAGGGCATTTCGACACCATCGCTGTCTTAAGAGGAGAGAAGTTTGTGTTTAAGGTACTAATCCCAACATCCAAATAATATATTGAGGACATATTGTGAAATCCATCTACAAATAATACAAAAATATGAAGAATAATGTTTGTTATGTCAGTTAGTGTTGTCATGATACTAAAATTTCAGACTTGAGTTCGATATTGCGGAATAGACTCGATACTCGATACCCATTACCATGATCGTCTACTCTTTATTTAGACAATTGAATGTCATTTCTAGTACTTTCATAGTACTTTCTTTTATATTACCATGTGGCCTCATATCTGTGTAATCCCTCAGTCGTCCAGGTAGGTTCCATAGTGGTCCATGGGCGTGTACTAGTCTATGTTAGCTTTATACTTGTTTTGATACAGGTCAAGATCATTCTAAAGCTATTCAGGAAAGGGTCATTTCTGTCCCGTGAATGAGACTTTTTTAGTACTGATACCTGCTCAAAGTATCTAGTTTTGATACTAGTTTTAGTATCGATTAGTATCTGATTTTTGATACTTTTGACAACCCAAATGTCAATTGGTTTTGTAGGATAAATGGTTTTGGCGTGTCCGCAACAACAAAGTCCTGTCAGGATATCCCATGCCCATTGGCCACTTCTGGAAAGGACTGCCCTCGGGAATCAACGCTGCCTTTGAGAGAGACGATGGAAAATTTGTCTTCTTCAAGGGTAGGCTCTGTGTGATCCAAACCAGATTCAAGACATTGCATCATCGCAGCTGCAGTGTGTGTCTGCAAACTATTACTTTCTTTTTAATATTTTTTTGCTTGTGCAGGTGATAAATACTGGGTCTACAGTGAGTCTGCTATGGATAAGGAGTCTCCCAAAAGCCTTAGGGACATGGGGACTGGTCTGCCCAAAGACAAGATTGATGCTGCGCTATTCTACACACCAACAGGACAGACATTCTTCTTCAGAGCAAACAAGTCAGTTTTACTATTCAATATTACCTATGACTAAAGTTATTTCATGAATTGTGTTAATTAGACTGTAGTCCCTAATGTAATTATTTTGAAATTAACCTAGCCTGCATGATCTGTATTTGTATTGTATTTGTTAACATGCTTCCATTATTATTAGTAACTTTAATGGATCTGCAATGGAATAGGGGGCATTTGCGTTCTACAATTTGATTATCCTGATTTCAGACGGAGGGCAGGAACCTATATAACCCTGTGAGAGATTTAATGTTTTTGAAAGAAATATCTCAATTCAAAATCCACAAATGTTGTCCTTCCTTATTTGTTTGGGGTCCACACCGTTTTCTGATACTATTTTGATGCCACCTTCATTCATTTGGGCTGACAGAGAAGAGGTTGATTATGCCAGTTTTGTTTATTTTTTTGATAGTTTCAGTAATATATTAACCATAAACAAATCTGCAGTTAAACAGTAAATTCAACCAAAGAATTCTGACCTGTTCTCCAGCTCAGTTTAAAGTGGAACTAAACACTAAATCAACTTTTTTGTTACTAAACTGTACATGATGTTTGAATAGCATTGTCTACTGTTCCTACTGTTGTCATTTTTTGGCAGTTTTAGGGCAAACTAGGCAATTTTTGTAGCTTTATGTCAACAATGTATAAAAATGGGTGTGACTTGACTCCAGCGGCCACTGCAATTTAAAGTGCTTGGTGACGTCACACAGAACTTTACTGATTACAGCCCAGTGTTTCAGATTACAAACACTCAGCTGCAGGGGCGGAGTTTCCAATCACACTGTTCCTTATGCGACCCAGACCCCGCCCCTGCTTCACACTCCGCTTTAGTCCTTCAGGTACAGCCCAGTTTAACAGCTCTATTTGAAATGTGGTTTTGGGCGAAGCTTAGGTGTTTAGTCCCGCTTTAAACTATAGAGATCCAGAATATTGTTATGTCACAGTTCACAGTCTAATAGTATGTTGATCCTATGTGTTTACAGTTACTACCGTTTCAATGAGAAGACTCGCTCTGTGGACCATGGTTACCCTAAGGATATCAGCACATGGAGTGGAGCGCCGCACAATATCAAAGCAGCTATCATGAGTGAAGATGGATGTAAGTTAAACTCTCCTAGTGATTATTACAACAAAAGTAGACACGTCAACTAACTAGTGTTGTCACGATGATTAAAGTTTGTTTTGATTTCGATACTAAGGAATAGACTTGATACTCAATACCCATTCTTTCTTTAGACAATAGAATGACATTTTCAACATTAAATAACAGTAGTTTTTTATATTACCATGTGGTGTTGTATCTATGCAATTCCTCAGTCGTCCAGTAGGTTCCATAGTGGTCCATGGGCGTATACTAGTCTAGTATGTGGTCTTATACTTGTTCTGATGCAGCTCAAGATCATTCTAAAGCTATTCAGGAAAGGTTGATTTCTGTCCTGTGAATGTGTCTTTTATTAGTATCAATACCTGCTTAAATGAGTATCTAGTTTCAACGCTAGTTTAGTATCGATTAGTATCTGATTTTCAATACTTCTGACAACCCTACAACTAACTCAAATCTTCCTATTTTAGCTTACACCTATTTCTACAAAGCCAATAAATACTGGAAGTTCAACAACCAGTACATGAAGGTGGAGTCTGGTTACCCCAAGTCGGTGCTCACTGACTGGATGGGCTGTGACAGCGAGGATCCGCGACAGGGCAGAGAAGAGGAAGTGATCATTATAGAGGTGGACGAATCACAAGGGGGGGCAGGGCCGGTGGCGGTGGTCATCCCTCTTTTCCTATTGGTGCTGGTAGTGATCACCCTGGGAGCGCTGTTGTTCTTCAGAAAGTACGGCACGCCAAGACGCCTGCTGTACTGCCAGAGGTCTCTCCTGGACAAAGTGTAGAGAAATATAGTGAATTTTATGAACGAGTGACTGCAGAAGGATGGACTAGATGACAAGTTGGAAAGCGACAGGAACCCGAGTGGAAATGAGAGACTGAAGAACTGGGGATGAATGTTTTAAGATATGGTGGTTTGTATATGCCACAAAAGTGCAAAAAGCCCAAGGAACTGAATCAGGAAAATGTGTATTTGTATTTTAAATATTTACATTCTGTTTGGATGCTACTTCATCGATCACCTCTGTCATGAACTAGGTTTTAAGTGTTTAACTGGACGACTCCAGCTGAACTGCTGTCTGATAAATTAGACAAAATGTATTTCCTTTTAGCGTTTTATTTGGAAATCTCACACACTGCCATGACACTATGGCCTGAAAATAAAGTTTTATAAGGTTGTATTTTCTACCACTATGTAAGGTCAGTTTTTAAAGCAACCAATTTTTTTCACAATTGTTAGCGCATGTAATTGTAACATTTAGCACAACAGCCACATGCAAATAATACAAAAACTGATCTGTGAAAAAAAAAAAACATTGTTATATTCTGTGTGATATCTGTACATTGCAACAGAATGCACAAAAAACTAAACTCTTTTCAGTGTAAGCAGTCAGATGGAAAAATATCTTCTGAAACTTGATGTTTTGGATTGTAAAAGTTAATTTTATGATGTGTGAAAAAGCGGTACTGATTTCCAACAATAGTGCAATTTTATTAATGTTGTCAATTCTTTTGGGATACTTTATTATTATAAGTATGGTTATTGTTATTATTGTTCTCCTGTAAAGTTTGTTTGTGTACGTTGTCATTGGGAGTCCTGCTGGACAGAGGCATAAAGTGACAATGGTGAAATGAATCTCAGTTTACATTTCATTAATTTGATCTAATCAGTGGAAAAACACATCTTCACACAATAATAATACTATTTATGAACTCTGAACATAGATGGTGCTCAGTGTTTTTTGTCGTTTTTACACAAATTCTGTTGAAAGTGATTTTAACAATGATAATGGTAATGATATTTATAATGATGATCAACAAAATGCAATGGAAATCTATTTTCACTTTTGTATTTCACCTAATAAAGTGAAATGATTTTTTTCTACAAACACAAAAGTTCTTTGTGTGTTTTTAAATTGTGAAGTTACTTCATGTTGCTAAATTGATCAATAAATCACTTAAATGAACATATAATCCACTTTGGACAGTTTCTCAAAATGTAATATGATCTATGTTCTAATGTTTCCTCATCGGAACTATACCTAGAGTTGTGTTTTGTTTTATTAAGACATATTTAACACACAAATCCTGCATATTTAGGCTGAGTTCTTCTCTCAAACACAAAACTCTGTTTTTAAACTTCATACACCTTCTTTAGAATCATTTGGGTAAAAAGTAACTAATCATAACTACTGCTTCATGACATCACGAGGTAGAACAGAGCATTTTGAGTTTTGGAGATGTAGACAGACAAATAAAAACTCAAACACATGTGAATGAAAAACACACAACTCCAAGCATGTTTTTGACGAGCTAACAACATTCTAACATGGCTTAAAGCTCACAACAGTCAATTTTGAGCAATATAGGCCCTTTAACCATAGAATTTGTACAGATTCTGATGGCATTTCTGGATACAGTTACATAGCTGGATGTTTTAGTCATGGTGCCAGCATCACGTGTTAAGGAACTGGGTGGAAAAACATCTGGACTCAAAAACGTGCAGGGGCCTGGTGTGTGTGTATAGGCCTGCTGCATGTTCCTATAGAAGTACACGGCCAGTCAAAAGTTTGGACTTTTGAATTGATGTTTTCATTGTTTCATTATTTTCATGATTATTTACATTGTACAAAAAATAACCTTAAAATAACTATAAACTGCTTTTTTAAATGAAGACTTGGCAATTTTGACCCTGCCATGGCACATCTGTCAAGTGAAAACCATTTCCAGTGACTTCATCAGGAAGATCACTGAGAAAAGGTCAAGGGTTTGCAATGCTGTCGACAAAGTGGCTACTTTGAGGAATTTATAAAAAATATATATATATTTTGTAGTTATTTCACTTTTTGCTACATAATTCCATATACGTTGCTTCTTATATGTGATGTCTTCCATATGAATCTAAAGTGTAGAAAGTAGTAAACATAAAGAAAAAAAACATTGCATGAGGTGGTGTGACTAAACTTTTGACTGGTATATTAAAAAAACATTGCACGCCTGTAAAAATGTATGGAAAAACGTGTGAAGAAAACTTGCACACTGCAGAAGAAATGTGATCAGGAACTAGCAGGGCTATATGGCTAGATTATGGACATCTGCAAATTTCTGTATTTCCTCTCTTTCTGCAAAATCGCTCTTTTTCAGTCGGCTCCTCCTCCAGACCACAAGTATCTGATCTGTTTTTGCATTTTCTATTCCTCCCTTCCCTCTTTAACTTCCTACATTCTCCAAAGTCAGTCAAAGGTAACATAGTAAACATTTTCCCAGCTATATTGCAACTAACTAAATGTCTTTCTTATATATTTTTGAAAATCCTTTTTGTCAGACCTAAGGTAAACAACAATCTGGTTAAGGCACAAGTATGAACCAAACCACTGCAGACATAAAAGCCAAAATAGCTGAGACAAATTTTAAACAAATTTCCAGTTAATTTATGTGACTATACAATGGGGTTAGGTTATGCTTCTGACCTTTATATGGGGTCAGTGGCACAGATTTGGTAAAACCTTTGCGAAAAAAGTCTGTGAAAAAGTATTACATCTGGGATATTTGCTGCCATGGTAACGGTCAGCTAAACAATTCAAAGGCAGAGGAAAACCAGATCATAATTTGTGGTTTAATGAAGAGGGGTGGACTTCAGCTTTGAAGAGAAAGTCTTGACTTTTCAAAGCCACAGTTTTTACAAAGGTTAAAGTGGAACTAAACACTAAATCCACTTTTTTCCCTGCTACTAAACTGTGTATATGCTCTTTTAATATAGCATTACCTACCTACCTAGTCATTTTTTGACTCTCTGGTCAAAAACGCCTAAATCTAAGTGTCTTCTGCCTTCAGTGGCCTCTGCAATTTCCAGTAGTTTGTGACATCATACTGGACTGCCCTGATTACAGCCTGATTACACCCCAGACACTTCCTCCAGCTCCTCCGGTGGGACCCCAAGGCGTTCCCAGGCCAGCTGAGAGACGTAGTCCCTCCAGCGTGTCCTGGGTCTTCCCCGGAGCCTCCTCCCGGTGAGACATGCCCGGAACACCTCCCTAGGGAGAAGTCGAGTCGGCATCCAGAACAGATGCCCGAGCCACCTCAGCTGGCTCCTGTAGACGTGGAGGAGCAGCAGCTCTACTCCATGCTCCTCCTGCGTGACTGAGCTCCTCACCTTATCTCTAAGGGAGCGCCCAGCCACCTTGCAGAGGAAACTCATTTCAATCGGTGGTATCTGCGATCTTGTCCTTTCGGTCATTACCCAAAGGTCAGGACCATAGGTGAGGGTTCGGTGGTATCTGTGATCTTGTCCTTTCGGTCATTACCCAAAGGTCAGGACCATAGGTGAGGGTTTGCAGGTGCTTCATTGAACCAGGACCTGCAGCAGGCACTGGGGCGGTTTGCAGCTGAGTGTGAAGTGGCTGGGATGAGAATCAGCTCCTTCAAATCTGAGGCCATGGTTCTTGACCAGAAAAAGATGGCTTGCCCTCTTCGGGTGGGTGGAGAGTCCTTGTCTCAAGTGGAGGAGTTCAAGTATCTTGGGGTCTTGTTCAGGAGTGAGGGAAGGATGGAGCATGAGATTGACAGGCGGATCGGTGTAGCGTCTGCAGTGATGCGGTCGCTGTATCAGACTGTTGTGGTGAAGAATGAGCTGAATTGAAAGGCAAATCAAATAACATAATCTTTAAAAAAAACGAATTATAATATTTGGAAGATCATGAGATGTAATTTTCAGCAACTTTTAAGAACCTTATGTAGTAGATCTTACCAACTAAAACGACAAACTGGAGAGACATGTGACTTTATTCGGGTGCTGTTTTTGCTATCCTTTTAGAAACATATTTGTGCTAACCAGAGGTGTGTAGAGTAGCCAAAAATTTTACTCAAGTAAGAGTAATGTTACTTCAAAATAATATTACTCAAGTAGAAGTACAAAGTCGTGGTCCAAGAAATGACTCAAGTAAGAGTAAAAAAGTATTTGGGAAAACTAATACTCAAGTAAGAGTAACTTAAAGAGTAACTGTTGGCATAACATCTGATTTATTATTTAAAATCTGGTATTTTCAAAGGATAGACACTGAATTAGACAAACTACATTATATCTGAAGGAGCAGTGCGAGAAACACAAATGTTCAAATAATTTAATATTCTCAACATAAAGCTTTTGTCACTTGTAGACTTACTCACAATGAGAAGAGTAACCAAAACTTTTACTCAAGTACTAACCACTTCTCACAGAGGGCATTTCCCTTTCTTACCAACAAACACTGCACCTGATCTTACACCATATGCACAAAATGTGTTTGTCTCTCACAAACCTCCTACAAAATCAAAATTTTTTATCTTCTCTGCACCACAGCTGTTCCTCCCGCTCTCCTCCGACAGTGGCCCCCTCTCTCAGCTGGTTTTTCCATTTGTCTGGTTGAATCTCTCTTAGGTGCTGTAACCATTTGGAGTCATCTGTCATTCAGGAAAACATCAAAAAAAAGAAAACACAGTTGAACTATGCCTTACAAAAAAAACAAAACAAAACAAAACAAAAAAATGTGATTAGAGACACTGTAAATCAGAGGTGGGTAGTTACTCAAGTAAATGAGTACTCAGTACTCATTTACTTGAGTAACTATTTAAAGAAATTGTACTATTCTAGCAGCACTTTTCAGTTTTGTGATTTGTGCGTAGTTATTTGGGCAGTTACTCTTTAAGTTACTCTTGAGATTATTTAAAGTTTTCAAGTTTTTAAAGTTGAATCCTTTCTCTTATATTAACTTTAAATTATAAAGCAGATGGCAGTTACTCTTTAAGTTACTCTTGAGTAATGGTTTTCCCAAATATTTTTTTTTACTCTTACTTGAATCATTTCTTGAGCTACTACTTTGTACTTTAGTAATATTATTTTGAACATTACTCTTACTTGAGTACAATTTCCGGCTACTCTACCCACCTCAGCTGTTAATAATTTGAGGTAAATTACTCTATCAAGTCAAATAGTGGGATTTACTCAAAGCCAGGTTACTAAAATGCTACTTGAGTGTCTTTGCAGTTGCAGTGGTAAGAGTTTCATCCAGGTGTTCTTCTGGTTGAGGATCAGGCAATGTTTAAAACAGAACTGTGGCACTCATGGGATTTAGAAAATGTTAAAAAGCCTTTATTGAATCATGGCCTTACTGGCCTTTCATCAGGGCATAAATATTAAAAGAACTATTTTATGTTGGTGTCTTACTTTTTTTCTCACCTCTTTTCTCGTCAGCCATTTTAGTGCTGAACTCGGGCCGGCTGGAACCACCATCTAGGCTCAGCACTCCTCTCCAGTGCCAGGCAGGAAGTGGCCGGGGCAGCTGCCTGCAATTCAACCTGAGACTTTGTTTGGGTGACCTACATTATGGCACCATTTATTTTCTACTGTAAATGGGAACTTTTCATGTGTTAGAAGCAAAGGTAGTCATTGTGGAGCTTAAGACAAACAAGCACTGAAAACAGATATTACAGTAGAGTCGTGAAGTCTGCTAATCTGGCAGTGTCGCTGTTACAATATGAAGAGAATGACCAGTGTTGTTTGGTGCTTCAAATCTTTGGCTAAAATATTTTGCTTGACAATAATTAACAGAGTGATTTTCAAAACTTCAGTTCCATATTTAAAGGTGCACTATGTAACTTTTCTGGTGGAGGGCAAGTCACTTGCTTAGCTCCAAAGAAATGTTATTGGCAGTGCTCGGAAGTAACTGAATACATGTACTGAGAATATGTATTCAGAATACTAATTTTGACTACCTGTATTCTGGTATAGTTACCTTTTCATTTGGTTGTATTCAGAATACATTTACAGTTATTTTTAAAAAAATCAAAGGAATACATTTTGGTAGAAAACATTGTTCTTATAGCGTGTGCATGTGTAATTTTTCCTTCTCTAATTAGTGATAGGAAATGCATAACAAACAGTGAAACAAATAGAAAACTATTTCAGTCTTATGCTGCATTTTTACACTAAAATGTTAACGCAACTCAGTGTAAAGAATACAGTATTCTAATTGGACCATGTATCAGAATACATTACAAAATAATTTTAATGCAGGTATCCAGTATTCTGTAATACACAAGTAGTCTTCCTGTCACTGGTTATTGCTTTGCCTTGAATGTTCCACAATATAGCATTTAAATGATCTATCTCCAAGGAGACAAGAAGGTGATCCCACCAGGCCCAGTTACAGGTCAGATCTGAATAGATCACTGTGTGGCAAAGTAATAACATCTTTATGGAGAAAAAACAGAAATTGGATCCCCTAAAAGAAAAGTTACATACTGCAACTTTAAACAAAATGCAATGGAAATATTTACCAAGGATGATGGCAAAATATGTGCCAGCCATTTTCTCTACCTCTACAAAACACTGTGGAAAATGGCTTTGGCCATAAGGGGTTAGTCACTAAAATAAAATGTACTTAATAGTGAGTGTAGAATACTGAGACATGAATAAATAAGAGCATGTTGGACTGAACTAGAAAATTTACAAGGCGGATTACAGTATTTTACCATTGTGATTTAGGGTCATTACATTTAAAGGGGCACTATGTAACTTTTCTGGTGGTGGATCAGCTAACTGCTCATTATTGCGTTACCTGGAATGTTCCAAAATATGGACTGGTGACGTCACATGCTTTTCATTTTTGAAAAAGAACATGATCTGTGGCCTGTTTTAGAAGTTCTCTCTGCCATGCAAATGTATTCTGTTTAATAGTGTTGTCACACATAGTGTAATTTTGGATACTTAAGAATAGACTCAACACTCAATACTGACTCGGATACCACAATGATACTTAAAAACACCCTTTCTTTAGACAACAGAATGTTATTTTCAACATTTCATGATTTCATGATGACATAATTTCATAATACTTTCTTTTGTGGTTTTATATCTGTGTAATCCCTCAGTCGTCCAGGCAGGTTCCATAGCAGTCCATGTGTCTTATACTTGTTCTCATACAGCTCAAAATCATTCTAAAGCTATGCAAAAAAGGTTAATTTCTGTCCTCTAAATGTGCTTTTTAGTATTGATACCTGTTTGATACTAGTTATAGAATCAATTAGTATCTGATTTTTGATACTTTTGACAACACTACTGTTTAATTGAGTCAAATGCGTAAGCCCCATGTGTTCAGGAAAGGTGGGGGTACTTCTAGGTGAGGAAGCGGTCTTTTGAAACAACTTGCTGAATCAGACTCTCCACAAACCCCCCAGACTCTGTGCCAGGATGCTGCCCACTGCCCCACACCCCACCAACCCATACCTCCACGTCAGCCACATCTGCCAGGAACTCCCCCTCCGCAAAAAGTCTGGGGAGTGGGTGGACAACTCTACTGGCTAATCCTCAAAGACTCTGTACCATTTCCTCGCTGACCTCACCTAACTCAGGAACGTTCTTGCTTTATACCAGGCTTCTATCCACCATCGCTGACTCCTGCACAATACGGCACATCTGGATCTCATTTCCTCAAAACCAAAACAACGTGAGGAGCAGAGGAGGAGTGGAAGGGGAAGAAAAGATGGGAGGAGACAGAAGAGAGAAGGATATTTAGAATAGGCTTGGACTTGAATTTCAGGCTTGAGGAATATCTCAAAACACCACAAATGTCTATTAAGCATAATCACAAAGGCCCACCAACACAGCAGAGGTGCAGTGATAACACATAATGGTCTTTAATGAGACATTAAAGCCACAGAATGTAACTTTTTAGGCAAAAAATAGACTAAAATAAAATATTTTTTTTAATTATTTTGGTTGAGTTTATTGCACTGAAAAACATGCCTCCTTGTTGTGAATGGACTTGCAACTCAACAAACCTGGCTCTTGGCCTGTAGGAGGACCTCCTCCTGCTTGAACGTGGTTAACCATAAAACTTATCTATCTCCACAAAATATGGTTTTAACTTTCTATTTCCATGGAATCACGCAGGCATCGTAACACTTCCAAAAAAGTTACACACTGTACCTTTAAATTCAACTTGTAACTCAGTAGAATAATATAATCTAATGCCAAGTGTACATCTTACTGGATATAAAGTCTATAACTTAAAATTGATACCACTAAACATAAAACAATTAGTGTGTAACTTATATGCAGAAAGATAGATGTGTATAGGGTCCAGAAAAGATTGAAATATGGTTGTTTTTAGTGTGTCCTATTTTTGTTTCACTAAGAGCTGTTGATCATTTAACATTACTGTGTGATCCTCAGATAAGTACAGACTAAAATATGTGCAGTGATGGTTGTGGATCATTATGTGAGTTTGTGTAAACTGAGGACAAACTATCAAATCACTATCAAACTGTGCACACTAACAAGTTGTTCAGCTAAAGTTTGTAGGAGTAGCTAACTGCATTTAAGCTCTAAATTATGTTGGTATTTATTAGGTTGAGTGTGTTAGTGAGGCAGTGTGGCATCTGCACTTAATATTATAGCGGAAACAATGTTAGTCTTTGGGGATTAAAACAGATATTTTGATTAAAAGTTCATATATAAATTGGTCCTAAATAAGTTCTGTTAGTTCTTAAGAATGTGTAGTCAACAAGAAATTCTTGGTTGACTAAAGACATGTCCTGCCAATCCATTAGTTGACTAAAAAGAGGGTGCGGCAAAAGCTCTCAAAACTATCATGTATCTCTGTGTATCTGACCCAATGGGAAAACAACTATTTATGCAGAAAAAAGTACTAGGAAACAATGTATTTATATGAAGACAGATTAAACTTGTGAATCATGAGTTAAATCTACCTTTTTACATATAAATACCAACAAATACCAAATCTTCAGCTAACTCACTCACTAACTTCTCCTTTCTGCTGTTGTCCCATATAAATCCTTATAATCTACATATAAAAATACAAATTTTGGGCGACTAAAATGCCATCGACCAATTTATTGACTAAACGACTAAAGGCCTACAGACCTAGGAAGTCTAGAATCAGAGTAGAAAACTGGAGTTAACATGTTTTAAGTTTTATATACTTTTTCGTTTGCCAAATACTAGGAACAACTGGCAGCACTAAGGATCTATTTTGAATGAGCCATTGCCCTTGTTATAATGTTTCCTCATCAAAAACGTACCTAGAGTTGTGTTTTGTTTCATTCACTCATATTTAACACACAAATATTTAGGCTGAGTTCTTTTCTCAAACAGAAAACACTCTGTTCCACCTTGTGATGTCATGTGGTAATACAGGACACTAGAACTTTTGAGCTTTGGGGATGTAGACAGAATAATAATGCAGGGTTAGTCAAACATGTGTGAATGAAACAAAGCACAACTCCAGGTATGTTTTAAGGAGATAACAGCATCATAACGTGGCTTGAAGCTCACAAAAATCCATTTTGTGTAATATAGGACCTTTAATAGTACCAACTCATTTTTGCACTTACAAGACTTTTCATACCTGAACACCTGCAGCTTGTTTGACCTACACCCCTCTAAGACAACAAACGTTCAGCTCTTAACACTGTAAAAAGACAAAGAGTGGGGCGAGAGGAGGGGAAAAAAACCCTCCCATTTCCACAGCAAAGAATCTGCAACTCAGCGGCTAGTGGCCTTAATTACAGTGAGGCTTTGCTGAAGTCTGCAACACGACCCGGGCACATGGAGGGGGAGTAGAGACCGAGCAGAAAGACTAAAGAAAGCTAGAATTCAAGAAATATTTGGAATTAAAGGTACACTAATTGTTTAAAATGTCGATGTTAATGTTTCTATAGCGTATTTACAACAACACCAGCTGCCCAAAGTGCTTCACATAGACAATAAATGGTACAAAACTATACAAAAACAGGGCATTAAAATTATAAAAAAAACAAAAAAAACAAAACAGATCATATAAATTAGATTGCATTAAAAGCCAAAGCAAAGACATTAAGACATTTTTAAATAATGTAAAATTTAACTTTTTGATGGAGGGTCTGTTACCTGCTTGTCACCATGGAGACGTTATTGCTTTGCCTCAAATGTTCCACTGAAAAGCATTAAAAATATATATCTTGATTTACTCAATTACAGGTGTTTCATTGCTTAAAAGATATCTTCAAAAACATTCTTAACAGTGAGCGGGGTTGCCTCTCCACAGATCTGAGCTGTGCCATCTGCATGTCTTCATGGAGATAGATAAGTGTTATTCAATCCTGTGGAATATTCCAGGATAAAGAATAACATCTCCATGGAGACATTCAAATGGCTGACCATCCACCAGAAAATGCATAGTACAACTTTAAACTAATACGTGCTAAATGTGCAAAAAATCTCTCTTCTGCAATGCGTCTACAAAACAATAGACATAATAGATCCGACGAGGGGGTAGTAGAAAGAACTGCAGAATTACAGTTAAGTTTCTATAACACGTAACAATTATTATTCAATTTGTACTCAACATACAAATAAAGCTGTAAATCACTTCCTATGTTTTAAGACTAAACGTTAGCAAAAGAGGTTAATTATATTGATGACTGATTTAAATGTCCCATCTGTATAATTACACTACACACTACAAAGCTGGAAAGGGCCTTTATAAGCACTCAGTATCATTAGTTTCGAGAAATATTACTTAACTACAGCCAAACCACAACCCCTCTAACACACACACACACACACACATTTATGACCTGAATCAGAGGGACTTTATGCTGGCCAACTCCTCCCTTCCTCTGCTTGCTCAACACCACTCCACTGTGAGCCACCAGACAAAATGGAGTCTCTTCTGTTGTAGAAATGCTGCATCCTAGTGGAAGTAAAATGATATTAAGAGATTATTTTTTCTTAACAGGAGATATGGTCCATAAAGAATTGATGTCTACTGTAGTGGACACAAGTGTTGTCATGATGCTAAAATTTAAAACTCAATTTCGATACTAAGGAATAGACTTGATACTGATTCTGGTAGCACAATAATAAAAAACACCCTTTATTTAGATAATTGATTGTCATTTTCAATGTTAAAACATAGTACTTTCTTTTATATTACCATGTGGCCTTATATCTGTGTAATCCCTCAGTCGTCCAGGTAGGTTCCATAGTGGTCCATGGTACTAGTCTATGTCTATATCTTATACTTGTTCTGATACAGCTCAAGATCATTCTAAAGCTATTCAGGAAAGGGTCATTTCTGCCCTGTGAATATCACTTTTTTAGAATCGATCCTTGTTCAAATGAGTATCTAGTTTCGATACTAGTTTTAGTATCAGTTAGTATCTGATTTTTGATACTTTTGACAATCCTTGTAGACACACAATCTATCACTGACTGAACAATATTAATAAGAGGGTAAGCTGAATAATATGCATAAGTGAAAGCGGTATCTTCTGATCTCTTCATCATGGCATTTGAATTTGGTGAAGGATAAGGGGTATTGAAATCATTATAAGTGTAAGCAATTAATTAATATCACAGAAGGTTTGAACAGATTATAAATAGAGATTTATTCAACAATTTGATTTGTGAAATAAAAAACAAACAAAGGAACATGTGCAAACAATACATTGAATCTAGCTCTTTGGGTCCTTCTTCATTAATAGTCTTCCTTTGGGCTTGAGGAATTTTGATTTCCTGTGCTCTTCAAGTAGTTTGGCTTCCTCTTGTTTCTGTGCCCACGTCTCTATGCCTCTGTCCACCTCCGAGCTCAGCATCACAATACGTCTCTGAAAAATACAAACACACAAACATGACTGACTGCACCCTGTAGAATAAACTGAAGTTGTGTAAATCAGGACTGAGCCGGCAGTGTGACGCAGGTACAGCACAGAAATGCAATTTCTCTAGCACACCCAATTATTCAAAATGCCAAATGACTTAATGACTTAACTTACAGCTAGGTCTTCCCTCTCTTTCCTTCTCCTTAGATGACCTTTTAGTGGAGGCGCTGGTCTCCCATCTGTGGACATAACCAGTACAAATGAAATGTTTATGTCTGTCAAAACAAAATGTAAACAATCCACACTGAGGTGCTGTCAGAGTAACTGGGACAATTATTTCTCACCTGCAAAAGACCAGTCTGGAAGATCTGTAAGGGGTCCAAATTCAGAGCCTGATCGGGAAAGGCCATTCCTAAGATAATTCAAATTCAAATCAAAGTGAGTATGGTATAGTGATATCTCGAAGCTTTTCTGTAGAAATGACAAACGTTTTGGATGAAACCTAGTTTCATTCAAGGTGGGTACTTTTTGAAGCCTTGGTTGAGTTTAGAAAAAACATTTTCACATTCAGAAATCTTGAGTAACTGTGAACCTACTCTTTCCTCCATTTCTGCCCAGCTTGTACGGTACATGTAGTGTTCAGCTGCCTTGTGCCGTGTCTCAGTACTGAAACAACACACTTCATGATCAGTTCAATAAAAGAATAACATTGCAGACACATGCTTTTGTTAGCATCGTGATAGCCGTTCGCGATTACGTGGGTTTTATGCAAGTCCTCAAACAATACAGATTTTTAAAAAACAAATCACGATACTTAAATAAAGTCACACGTTATAAAAACTCAATTTAGATTACACAAAAGCTATACAAATAAAATAAACTGATGATAACCTCTGGCTCACCTGAAAAGCACAGCGTCCTAAAGGGAGCCGCCATGATGGCTGCACTGTCATCCTTTGTCCAGCAGAGGGAACTAAACGTACATGAATTGCCTTCAGTGTCCAACCTCTCAACATCAGTGACTAGTAAAATTAACGAATTGTCTAAGCAGTCAACCCTCCGTATTTTTACTTTTAACGCAAACTTTAGCAAAATAATAATAATACAAATCTTCAAGTCCTTAAGTAATAAACTTTGTCTGTGCTCTATTAAAGGTCCTGTAACTACAAAGCAAAATTACTCTTGTGAGCCTTAAGCCGTGTTAGAAAGCTGTTAACTCCTCAAAAACCAAAACAAAACCAAATAACAAAAAACTAAAACTGGGGTTGTGTTTTGTTTCAGTCTGTCTACATCATCAAAGCTCAAAATGCTCTGTTCCACCTTGTGATGCCATGAATTGGTAGTTTTCAAGTTCGCAGCTACCTTTTACCTTTTGTTTAGTATAGATTGAAAAGTCCCGGGCTAAAATTATCCAAATGATTCTAGTGAAGGCGTGTGGAGTTTAAAAACACGGTGGAGCACTTCCTGTATTACCACATGACATCACAAGGTGGAAACAGGCCCACCCTCACGGGCCTGTCTGTGAGTGTCAAGACTGCTTCAACCGGTGATAAATAGGTCTCGGTCCACCACCATCCTACACTCTGATCTTCAATAAACTTCTCAAGTCTATGGAGTGCCGCTACACTAAGCTCAGAAGAATTTTTGTGTTGGCTTTTCGGACATGTTCCCACTCGCAGCCAGCCGTGAGATAAACGCTATGGTTTGCAGAGGAGGCTGCTGTGAGACTCTGCTCAACCGCAAGGCCATGAAAGACTCACGGGCCGTTTCGGAAAGAGGCGGGGGCTTCGAGGCAAACAGACAGTCAGAGGGCCCATGGGGTTAACCGCACTGTGGCCCGTGTTTTATCGAGGCAGTTGTGTATTTCACGTAACCGTTAACTGCCACTAAACGGCCACAGTGGCTAGTCAATGGTCACTCCTGAATTAGAAACAGTGCGGGATGTTTACTCTGTATCGTCCTTGGAGAACTCACACTCGGCGAAAAAATTCACCTGCCGCACCACAAGCCCGTGTCCTTACGCACATTCCACAGGCTGGTGGTACAATAAAATAGTGCCGTTGTCTGGGCGACCCGGGCTGGTCGTGCTGGTGATAAACGTGATCGTCCGACTGCTTATGCCATTCTTCAGTGATTATAATGTGAATATCATGGTGTAAGAGTTTTCTTTTGATATGGCAGAAAGTACACAAATTAAGTCATTTAAAAAGTCTTTATTTGTTTATATTTCTTTGTCGCTTAATTGCCACGTCAGGTTATTGCTTTTAATTGTACCTCTACCCGATGTAAATGTATAATTGAACAAGTAGCTCACCCTAATTGATAAAACCTGCCCATAAACGGATTTATGAAATATCGCTTATTATTTATAGGCCTGTTCAACCACCGACATATAGATTTGCCACAGCTATTATCTATAAAACATACTGCATTTTAGCACAAGTTATCACAGGTTCCTATAATTAATTTTGAACAGGGCTCGTTTTGGCGGAGAGTGCAGTGCGTATGAATGACGAAACAGAGCAGGGCTGGGGGGGAAAGGTGTCCCGGCGCCGCTCATAGATAAAGGGCAGAGATCAGTTGTCAAGGTAACGCCGAGGTAAGGGTGATGTGTAGGCAGACGGAAGTGCTTTCAAAATAAAACTTTTTTATTTTTCGAAAACGATGCACGTGTTTGATACATGAAAGTATAATAAGATCCTATTATGTATCCGTGGTTTGATAAGACACGCATTCAATCTGTTTTCGTCTTGGTTCATTAAGAACAGCATGAGCAGCCTTACAAGTGTGCTCTGAAAGAATTTATATTTTAGATGTAGATTAGTTGGTGGTTGCATCATGCAGTTAGTTAATATATAACCTGGTATTTCAACAGTGTTTAGTTATGGACTTTCTGTTTAACTGTGAGGGAAAACATGGCAAAAGAATTTCTAACTTTTAAAAGCAACGTGGAGCTAATTATTTTGAAGAAAACAAACAGGAAACTAGCTTTTCCCAAGGCTCGCTTGACCATAGCAGAGAGAGAGGGGGAGGTAAGTAATTATTTAGGGGGAAGAAAGAAAGAAACAAAGTTGTCGACCGAGCAAGGCACACGGGAAGGATTTTATGAACTGAAGCTTCTCCCGTGAATCTGTCTACGGGAATGATCACAACGAGCACTTTTTAACATTGTTTTTGCGATCTGCAAACTTTTCCGCTACTGAGTGAACGAGTTTCAGACCCGGGCAGGATTTGTGCTTTGAAAAACGGCAATGATCATACAATCTTCAGACGAGAGGAGACGGACTTCAGCGCCTTACTTTTCATTCAGTTAATTTCAGTATGTTTGCGTTTTCTGAGCACATCTGGCTCTGAGATGAATGGCAGACGCATGGTGAGTCGACTTTTTGAACCCAAACGAATGAATATCCTTATGTACACTGGACCCACATGAAGCTGAACTCTGCTGTGACCAGCCGCTTTGTGTTTTTAAAGGACGTTCTTACGGCGAGACATTCACGCCGCTCCGGATAAGTATCTCAGTCAAAATAAGTTGAAATTGCATGTTGAACTGGAAAACGTTACTAAAACGCAAACGTGGATCCACACGAGGGCCCACAAAGGAGGCCCTCCACGGCCATAGGTCACGGAAAGTGTCGCTTGAAGGGACTGACTGGGGCTGCTGAAATGTTCTAAACCAATGGAGTCACCAGCCCTATACCTGTGTCCGTGTGTGTTCCACATGAGGGTAACCAAATGAGTCAGAGAGGACTTGCCATGTATCCACCCAATCCATGTCCCTGAAGTCTTATTTATATTTTTGTATTTATTCTAAAAGTCCCTTGGCTTTGAGCAACTTTTAAGGCCAGTTTTTATATTATTGTTATACAAATCCTCATACTGTATTTGAGGAAATATTTGCTTACTTTTGGACTTATCGGTTAATATAAAGGGGACTTAACACAAAGTATCATTATGGACAGGCCAATAAGCAAGTTATTGGAGAAATTGAAGCTAACAGACTCTGGCAGTGTGAAATTCAACAGTTCAAAGAAGAAGCATGACTCAAGCAGCAACGCAAACAACAGTAACGCCAACACTCCTGTGTCCACTGGCAGCTCTCTGCCTCCAGCTCCCAGCGCCTCACCCTCCAGACTGGGACAGTTTTCTCTGCTCCCCGGGACGTCTACGGACACCTCTCTCCCAGTGAGCAGAGTGCCTCCAGGAGGAGGACCAGGAGCTGGGATGGTAGCACCTCAGCTTGTGACGCCTTCACAGAGCTCTACGACTTTGGCCCCAGACACTGAACCACCATTGCACCCCTCCACCCTGGCACCAGTGAGGCGGCGCTCCCCACAGCAGCGGGCGTCCTGTTACTTTGGTGAAGGCGTTGATTCCCACCTGAGACGGGAGTCTGGCTTAGGCCCTGAGTGTGACCCCTTCGGCTCCAAGGCATCACTCAATCAAAGACGCTACTCCCTGGAGCTCCAGCAGCTGGTCATGAGGCAGCAGTACCTGTCCCAGCCTCCTCCACTGTCTGTGCCTCCAGCATACCCTTCCGTCACTGGGTACAGTTCATCCCCCAGGGGCTTGGGAGAGACTGGATATCTCTCCGAGCCTGAGCGACACAAGCGCTTCTCGTTGCAAGAGGCGCTTTTCTACAAGCGGCTGAGCACTGGCAGTGACCTCTGGGAGAGCCCCAGGCCCGCTTCCCTGTCCCACCCTCCTCAGCGACCATCTGAGGTGAGCGGAGGAGGTGTGGGAGGGGGCTTCTTCTATCCCTCAGGACCGGCCCTCAGCCCCTACTCCTCTCTGAGTCTTCAGGAGTCTGTGCTGGTAAGCCCAAGGTCTAGTTTTGCATCCAGCACGGCTAGCGGTGGTGGTGGGGGTAGCCCTATGGGCAGCCGCTGCAGCAGTAACCGGACCAGTGGCATCAGCCTGGGCTACGACTCGCGCTACTCTACCTCTGGTGGGCCTACCCCACAGCAATCCCCTTCTGTCCCCACCGGCTCTGTGTGTGGATATGGACCCCCAGGTCGGCCCGGGATGACCCCTGTAGAGGCCTGGAGTCAGTACCTTGATGCAGGTGTGCCCCCCATTGGTCAGGACAGTCGACACTCTTACCCTCCAGCTGTAGGCAGTCCAGCTGCAGTGTGTTACCAGACTGGTGCAGAGTGGTGGGATGAGCATCAGGCCGGGGCCCAGGGTAAAGAAGCACTGAGAGAGAGGGCTCGCTACTCTGACCAGCCAGGGACCAGGTACCAAGAAGAGCTAACCAGGCTGTTGATCCGGGATGCAGCTCTGGAAGGGGAGGGGCTCCCAGGATCTCTGAAACTGGAGCAATGTCCTCCTGCCATCTCCAAGCCAAGTACTACGCAGGCCTCCACTGCAGGACCAGCCAAAGCCCTAGAAAATCTAGGCTCCTCAGGGCCTAGAGAGGTGACGGAGAATCGACAAGAGTACTTTGGTAAGGCTTTGTGTCGCAGTATCACTGTTTTACTTTACAAATACAAAATAATGTGTCAGTAACTTAAATGTATTGTACTTTGTTTTTATGAGACTTGAATATTCAGCAGAATGTCTGATTGAAAAGTACTCATAACAACAATTAAGTCATTTTCAGATTTCAGAACGGTGGCGTCACTGTTAATGCATCTCATGCATTTCAAACTGCCCCAAGTCAGCAGGCTATGTTATTATTGTCCTCCTCACTGCTTAGTGTCCGATCACAGGGTTCTCTCTAAATGAAAGGGTGCAATGGCTGGATGCAAGCAAGGATGAACAAATTAATAGTTGAAATAGTGTATGGATGGTTGACTGGTGCCTTGGAACTTGCAGAGACATGCTGGGTCATAGCACGCACTAGCAGGCAAAAAGAGAAGAGAAAAATGCTTAGGTGTTTGAAACCGATCAGGACAAGTTCAAGTGAACAGACAACGGCCAACCCGCAGCCAGGTAAAATTGGGCGAAGGTGGATGTTCTCAATTCACCTCATTAGGGAGTTCATATTGGTTTTAAACTGTAAAATTCAGTGTAAAAGCAAATTACATGTCTGGAGATAAGTGCGGCCTCAGCCTCCTCTCTGAGTCACTGCAGGTTCGTGATTGGCTGCTGTGTGCGCTGTGATGTGTATATTGTTTCTTTGCGGCAGGGCGTGTTTCGGCGGAGTGACTTCAGGCCACAGTAACGCAGTGTGTCTGTGTATTTAAGTCTGTAATGCCGCTGCTGTGGCGTGTGCATGGGCGGTGTGCTGTAGCCTGTTTTTCTGCTCAGGTATGCGTGCCCGGAGGGGACATACAATACTGTACTCTGATCTCTATTAGACAAAATAATACGTTTCTTAAAGTATATGTGCCAAGAGTTCAGGCTTGCAAAATGGCTGCCTAGCATGTAAACTTCTTAAAGTCCATTTGGCCGATTAATATATTTTTCCACACTATTACCTGGTTTGGTGCGGTAGTTTGTGAAGAAAAGTACAAAACAAAAAGTTGGAAAATTAAGGAAGTAGCGGTGAGTCCTAAAACAGTTATGACATGCTTAGAGGTAATTTCATATCTGCTGCCCATGTTCAACTAGGAAGTAAAATTATAAACTATAAACCAAAATTAAAAAACTGGATGGGACTAGGCAAAATTCTAAATACAATCTTAAATGTAATGATGACTATGTTTTAGTGAAATTGAAATGTGTTGTTCTAACCTGTCATATGCACTTTAAATTGGTTGGGTTGGGTTGATGTGATCGATGAATGCCCCAAATTCAAAATACAGATTTATTTTAAACCTGCGCTGCAGCAGTGATATAAAAATGTTTTAAAAGGTAAAACTTGATAGACTTTCAGCCTTGGTGTTGGTCAAAGACGGGTGGTTTACTGTACAAAATTCTTCTTGGTTTTGAACCCTAAAAAGTCCCTGGAAGTGGTCCCATCCCTGTTCTTTCCAAGCCTTAATTCTATATGCAGCGGCTTCGGCAGTATATTTAAGGACAACTGTGAGTCCTGCCTCTTGGGTTTTGGTTTTTGGCTGCATACTGGAGGGCACTGTCCAAGAGCCTAGCAGCCGGAAAGTTAAGGAATTTTCTATCCGTGTGGCACCGCTGTAGCCACATATGAGAAGCAACGGATACAAACTGAAATAGAGCTAACCGAGCATACCCAGTGCAAGACTTGATTTAAGATTTGAGAACTATTAGATTGTTAAAGGTCCCATATTTTGCTTTTTTCTGATCTATATTTTAATGCTGTTTCCTCATCAAAAACACAGAGTTGTGTTTTGTGTCATTCACATATTTAACACACAAATGCTGCATATTTAGGCTCTTCTCTCAAACATAAAATGCTCTGTTCCACCTTTTGATGTCATGTGGTAATACAGTGTCTCACTGTTTTGAAACTCCATACACCTTCACTGGAATCATTTGGATAGTTTCAGCCCGGGAATTGCCCATCTCTACTGAACAAAAAGTAACTTGAAAACTACTGCGTCATGACATCATAAGGTGGAACAGAGCATTTTGAGCTTTGGAGCTGTAGACAGTCTAATAATAAAGGGTTAGTCAAACATATGAATGACTTAAACCATACCTCCGCGTTTGTTTTTGATGAGGTAACGGCGTTATAAGTTCACAAGAATCCATTTTGCGTAATATAGGACCTTTAGTCAAAGTGACTATTTTCCAAAATAAAAATCACAATTTATTTTCCTCGTATTCAACTTTATTTAATTTTTTCCTGTCGAAAAACAAATGTCTTTTATTAACCTTAATTTAACTCAAAAACAGTCTTTTATTCCCACAAACTGTGTTCTTTATTGGATCTCAGTTTCATTATTTGTACAGCTCTAGATGCAATAGTAATGTCTTATTGCAAGAAAAAAAAAAAGCATTTGCGTAGAGCTGTCAGCCTTTAGTTGATTAATCGGCCGATGGTGTGTTAGTCGACCAAAATTTATATTAGTCGACAGATTAGATTATAAGCATTTATATGGGACAACAACAGAAAGGAGAAGTTGGTGAGGGAGTTGGCTGGAGATTTGTTTTTTTATTTATTTGTAAAAAGGCAGATTAAACTCATGATTCACAAGTTTAATCTGTCTTTATATAAATGTATTGTTCTCTAGTGCTTCTTTCTGCATAAATACTTGTTTCTGCATGAACAAGAATTTCTTTAGTTGACTACAGCTGTACATTTCAACAGTAAAAATAATATCCATTGATCTGAAAAGTCATATCCGGTGGAGTTTCCCTTTGATGACACACATACGAGTGAGTGAGCAAACAGGCTGGCATGGGTAACCGGGGTTTAACTGTGTGAAATACCCCACGGTGGTGCGAAAGAGAGGATTTACAAGTGTTGACACTGTGTAGAGTTGGATTTCAGACACATCCTTTTGGAATGTGTCGTAAACTAAGTGCTAAAAGCCGCTGAGCGATTACTCCCGACTTAATGCCTGTTTTGTCCATTTGTGTTTTCCCTTTGTGTCGGCAGGGACCTGTGTGAAGTGTGGGAAAGGAGTGTATGGAGCCGACAATGCCTGCCAAGCACTGGAGAGTCTGTACCACACTCGCTGCTTCACCTGTGTCTCATGCGGTGAGTGCACAATAAAAACTCAACATTTATAGAAACACACACGCGGCCTCGTTCTGATAGAGCTTAAGATGACACTAAACCGTTCAGGAAAGCTCAAAAGATGTCCTGTTAATGTGATTGATTGATTGATTGATTGATAGATAGATAGATAGATAGATAGATAGATAGATAGATAGATAGATAGATAGATAGATAGATAGATAGATAGATAGACAGATAGATAGATAGATAGATTGATTGATTGATTGATTGATTTTTTGCGATATTGATACTTGCTCAAATGAGTATCTATTTTTTGTATTGGTGTTAGTATTGATTAGTATCTGATTTTTGATACTTTTGACAACACGCACACATGGCCGTGCAAATTCACTTTTGTCATTTGATTTAATTATGCTACAGATCAAATTCTGGTTAATATATGGAAGGTGTGTAATTACCCTTCAAAGTACAGAATCTAATAAAAAATGATACTAGTGTTGTCACAGAATAGACTCGGTATTCAATACTTGATAATAATATTTTAAAAGTTTTTTGTTTGTTTGTTTTTTTTTAGACAATATTGTAATTTTCAACACAAAATAATATATTTGTTTATTATACCAGTGGTCTTACACTGTTCTGATAAAACTCCAGATGAAATGAAGTGATTTTTTATTTTTTTTATTAATGTATTTTTTCGTATCGATACTTGCTTAAATGAGTATCTAGTTTCAATACTAGTTTTAGTATCGATTAGTATAGTATATAGTTCTCTATACTTTTGACAACCCTAAATTATATAATAAATAATTTCAGAAATGGTTCTATTGAAACTCATATCTGTGTTATATAAATGGCAAGTATCTACTTTACCTCTTGCAGCCCTTTGTCTGGTTTTACGTGCCTAAATTCTGTCTACTCTCGGTGTATTTTGCAGGACGCACCTTGAGAAACAAGGACTTTTACAATGTCAACGGCTCTGTATACTGTAAAGAGGATTACATGGTAAGGGATGAGGCCAAGGTGTTTTGTCATAGTCTCGCTCACACATAGATCTGTATGGTAATCTCTGCTTAAATTACAGTTTTCAGGATTCCAGGCGGCTGCGGAGAAGTGTAGTGTGTGTGGCCATCTTATTCTTGAACAGGTGCGTGCCTCTGCATGTACACACATAGTACGTGATCTTAGTTACACACATATTTAATTAATGGCACTGTAGTTGACTAAAGAAATTCTTGGTCGACTAAAAACGTGCTCTGCCTTTAGTCGACTAAAAGGGGGTGTGGCAAAATGTCTTTCAGTATTTATAACCGGACCATGTATCTGACTCAAACAGCACTCAAAAAATGCACAGGAGTTGATGCCAAATTATTTAAACTGAAAGTACTTGGAAACTGTATTTATATGTAAAAAAGCATGATTCATGATTCCCTCCCAAATCTTCAGCTGGCTCACTCCATGCCTTTCTCTTCCTGCTCTTGTGCATATAAATCATTATAATCTAAATAAAATAATTAGTTGGCCAAAATTTATATTAATCGACTAAGACCCCATTGACTCATTAATCGACTAAACGACTAAAGGAATACAGACCTACTTATTAGGGGGCTAAGAAGCACATACTTTATCTGTTTCCCAGCGTTTCAAGAATTCCCACAGGAGAGAGTTCACATGGTTGACTTGACTGCTCTTTGGGTTCCCACGGCAGATTTTTACTGGAATGTTTGTCTCAGATTTATATAAAGCTCTGTATTACGTTAGCCGAAAAAGGTGTTTCCCAAAAAGCAGGACGCATGAACAGAAGCAGATATTAGGTTGTCAGAATTTAATAATAATTTAATGTTTGCAGTGTGTATGTATTCGTGATTTTAATGCATTTTTGTCTTGTTAGGGACATATCCTAGAGTTGGACATAACAGACATGTCCTAATCTAAATGATAATCTTGTCCGTGTTTGGTCTCAGATCCTGCAGGCTGTTGGGAATTCATACCATCCGGGTTGTTTCCGCTGCGTAGTTTGCTCCAAGGCTCTGGACGGCGTGCCTTTCACTGTGGATCAACACAGCAATATCTACTGTGTTGCAGATTACAACAAGTAAGGCGTCAGTGTTTCATAGACTACATTAAGCTTATGGTGGCACACATTATTTTTATTTGAATTATTTAATCTCATTCAATTTGTGGAGTGTAAATGTCACTTACTGCCTATATTGAATTTTTAAGCAGTCATTTTGAACAGTGTAGTCTCTTTTATAAGTTTATGATAATACAATGAGCAACAGTCTAATTTTGTTATGTCAATATCGTCCAGGTTGTTTTCAAACTATGGAGGCCCCCCAAAGTCTCCTGTATGAACAAAGTTCATATTGGAACAAAATTCTTACTTGGTTTGGTGGGGTTTTGTTTGCATTTTTTGCAGGACTTTTGCTCCTAAATGTGCTGCCTGTTTACAACCCATCCTGCCGTCTGAGGTTAGTGCGTGTGTGGTTGATTTTTGACTTCTCTTTAGTTTGTGTCACTTCATTAGTGACACAAACTAAGTTTTTGTATCGTGTTGTCACGATACAAAAATTTCTAACTCAATTTTGATACAAAGGAATTGACTCTATACTCAGTGCCAATTACGATACCACAATGAATATAAAAAATGCTCCTGTTTTAGTAATGGAATGTGATTTTCATAGACAAAATAATAGTACTTTCTTTATGGTACCATGAGGTCTTTTACTAATCCTGATAAAGCTCAAAATGACAAACTGTTCAGGAAAACTCAAATTATGTCCTGTTAATGTGTTTTGTTTTGCAGTATCAATACTGTATCAATTTTAGTATCTGATTTTAAATACTTTTGACAACACTACTTTAGGCATTAGGCTAACCGTACAATGATTAGAATGAGACTGTACCACAACTGTACAGTTTCTTAAATGTTCCTTAAATACACTTTGGATGAATCACATTTCCTGAAACTCCATAAACCTTTGGCTTGGGTATAAATGTGTTGTATTTATTTTTGTTGTCATTGTCACAGGGCAGTGAAGAAATCCTCAGGGTTGTGTCTATGAACAAAGACTATCACTTTGAGTGTTACCACTGTGAGGTGAGTCAGTCATGTTGGAAACTTCAAGCAGAGAAAATATTCTGTGAAATTGAGGGCCCCTGTGGTAGTCAATGGTAATAATTTTGCTGGGTCAGTCAGAGGAGCCCTACGTCTTTTTGTAGAGCTCAACTACCCAGTTTGATTTAGAAGACGACATTTTCCTAATTTATTTCCATATTAACCTTCCAATGAATCTGTATAAAGTCTTTACAAAACATGATCTATGGGGTAACTAAAGACCAATGAATTAACTGATTGAACTATATCCAATAAAAAATAAAATATATAAAATGTAACAACAATTATTTGATATATACATGTGGAGAAAATAGTTTAATTTTGAGAAGAAATCGTGTCCTCTCCAGGCTTTTCGTTTTAAAGTGTATCTGTGTTGTCACGATAGTAAAACTATTTTGATACTAAAGTATAGACTTGATACTCAATACCGATTGCGATACCACAATAACACTTTTTATTTAGACAATAGAATGTCATTTTCATCATTAAATCATAGTACTTTTGTTTATATTGCCACATGGCCTTATATCTGTGTAATCCCTCAGTCGTCCAGGAATGTTCCATAGTGGTCCATGGGCGTATACTAGTCTATGTGGTCTTGTACTTGTTCTGATACAGCTCAAGATCATTCTAAAGCTATTCAGGAAAGGTTCATTTCTGTCCTATGAATGTGACTTTTTTTTAGTATTGATGACTCACTGTTTGACCTTTGCCTACAGCCCATGATCTTACTTCCTGTTTGTGCTCTTCCGTAGGAGTGTGGAAAGCAGCTCTCTGATAAACCTGGATCGCAGTGCTTCCCGCTGGACTCTCATCTGCTGTGCCACTCCTGCCACATGAGCAGAGTGTGTGCTCCTCAAAACATTCCCTCTCACAATGCACACTGATCGCCTGTGGATGTGTCTAAGCTGGTCTTAACATTTCAATGTAGTTGTAGCAAAGACGGGACAACTTTCAAACTGCTGTTCAGGACATTTCACCAGCCCCATGGACAGATGAGCTGCCTGCTGTAATTCTTATTCTGTTACTGTACCATTGGGAATGAAACTACTGTCCATTAACTCCCAACCCAGAGGTGTCTGTTTGCTGTAGAAGAACAAGGGATTTTGTTTTGTATATACGTATTAGCAAAACTTTTGCACTTAAATCTGACTTAACTGTAACAATGATTATGTAAATTCATAAACTTGGGAGAAAAGATCACTGTAATTTCTGTATGTAGTAATAAATGTGTCTTCATGTATTGCTGATACAAAAACTACCACCATTGATAACCATTTCCATTTATTCATTTAAATTCTCAGTACATTCAGCACCTAAAAGAAAATTCAACTAAAAGCAAAATTAAAAATATTAAAACTGTAACCATTACTCTTATTTGACAAACTTCATTTACCTTGTATTATATATGATTAGAAAATCAAGGGGAGTTTTCCCAAATGGACACAACAGGCTTACTCTCCAAAAGTAATGTTTTATGGTCAAACACGATGTTGACAACGTAGGGCTGAAATACACAATGCCTGAGTAAAATGCCAGCCTTTGCCTCAAAACAAAAAAAACATGATTTTGAACAAAAAAAAATCTGTTTGGTGTAAAAGAAATCTCAGTGCTGAAGAACAATAAAAACTAATGTAATACATAAATGTACAGGCTCTATTTTGGATGGGTATTACAGAGTCGCAAAGAGGAAGTGTGTGCCCACAGAACTAAAATAGTCAAGCCTTAAAAACCTCTGTGGGAAAATGAAGGGGAGCCTCTTGACTGAAAAAAGACCAACATGAAACAGGAAAAGGAACACTGCCCTCTACAGGACAAAGATGGATGGTAATCTGCAGCAGGAAGACAAAGAAACCACTACGGAGTCATGAACCAAAACAGTGTTCAAGGAATCTATGAGGTGGGGTAAGGTGTGTGGAAGACCATACCAGCTTTGAAATGGACCAAAGAGTAGAAGGTGGTGAGGAGCCCCATCAGCCCAGACCAACTGTCCCCAATAACTTCCACCTGTCTGCTCTAAAGCTGCCTGTGCTAGTCCCCTCAGCGTCGCCGGTCCCTGGGGTTGCTGCGGCTTCGGGAACGTCTTGGATTTCCCGCGGAGAGACGCCTGGGCCCACGAGTACTGTCCCTCCTCCGCTCCCCCTCCCGGCCTCTGTCCCCCTCAGAAACACTGCGAGCTGCCCCCCCACCTGCCCCGCCCTCCTTCTCCCGAGCCTTCAGCCTCTCCCTCTTCTCCTCCTCCCGCTTCTTGTCCTCCTCGTCCATCTCCTTGCGTATTCGTTCGCGTTCTTTCTTGCGCTCTGTGCGGTCCAAAACTCGCTGTGCTGCCTGTCGAAGGTATAACAGAAAACTTAGAAATAAAAAAAAACAAAAAGGATCATGTAAAACAGTTTAACAAGTTTATCTGAGCAAAGTGGAACTAAACACCGAATCCACTATTTTTCGTTACTAAACTGTGTATATAGTGTTTAAATAGCTTTATCAACTGTTCCTCATTTTGACAATTTTAGTGTAAACTAGGTACATTTGCAGCTTTTTGGTCAAAAACACCTAAATCTAAGTTTGTGCTGCCTTCAGTGGCTGGCTGCAATTTCTGGAAGTTGGTGACATGACGCAGGACTGCCCTGATTGCAGCCAGGTATTTCTGATCACAAACACCTGGCTGCAGAGGTGGAGTTTGAAATGTGGATACCTATTAATGTGATTACACTGTTCATATACTTCAAGACCCGCCCTCCTCCTCTCTCACGCTTTTCTTTGCTCCTCCAGGCACTGCCCTGTTTATTAGCTCCATTTGAAATGTGTTTGTGGGCAGAGTTTAGGTATTAAGTCCCACTTAAATTTGTTAAAACAAGTCCCACACTGTGCCACCCACTAATCTATTACCAAATTACACCATATGTATCTTTTTTTAAAGTGGTGCAGATCATGTCTTTGACCTTGGCTTCTTTATGGTAGTGGTTTTGGCTTCTTATGTGGTTCACAACTTGGCTCACAGGGGGATGGAAAGGGCAAATTAATAAATTAAATGACTCAATCAGTGAAATATGGCGCTCTGGTTGAGGCTGCACTAGTTAACTGGACCACACATCCTGGGGCCTATGTACTGAGTCATATCTGTCTCGATGCCCTCATGATGACTGGCTTTAGACTGGCTTTACAGACTGACAGACTGAATCTACAAATGGAAACCATCAGTCCAGAACACAACATTTGTTATTTGAGGTTTCTCTTTTTCCATTCTTCAGAGAATGGTGGGTAGGTGGATGGGTAAATATAAATAAATAAACACATTTAAAACAAACCTGTTCTTCAGTAAGAGGGAGCCAGTATATACATGGAGCAGCTTTGGTTTTCAAGAACAAGTCATCAAGAAGTTTGGCTGGAGGCTCGTCTCCCTTCTCTGTAAAAAAACAAAAAAAAAAACAAAAAAAAAAACACACATAAAATAAAAGTAAATTCCAGTTATTTGACAGTTATACTCAACCCATGGCATCTCCTCATACCCTTCTTATCAGATTTCCTCTCCTTGCTCTTGGCCCGCTCTCGTCTCCTGCGGTCTCGTTCTCTGGATCTTGATCGCCGCGCGTCCTCCCCTGGTCGAGCAAACTCCCTGATCTTGTCGCGGTCCCACTCTCTCTCCCCCCTAGCCCGCTCTCGCCGCTCCATCTCCCGTTCGCGCTCCGCCCACAGGTCCCGGACCACGCCCAGTCCTCGGTCTCGGTCGCGCTCCCGGTCTCTGTCCCTGTCCCGATCTCGGTCTCGTTCTGGCATGAGTGGGGGCAGTCTGGTCTGATGAGGTCCACTGGGCACAGGGATGCTATGGTCTGGTTCCTTTGTGACTTTTAGGATGCCTTTGTGGAAGTCCAACTGTGAGCAAAACAATTGAAATAAGCATTAGACTCAACAATTATAACAAATGCTCATAAGCATATTTCTGTCAAATAAAAATAAAATAAACTACTGTAATATAGAGTGAACTAGAGTGTTATGTGACTGAGGATGGTGAGGCTATTGGACAGAAATGGCTTCAATTCTCCCCATCAACACAGGGGCAGCGGTGATGGACACAGTAATTTCTCACCAAGTTGTGACAGATTAAAAATTGACTACCGACTCATTATTTGTATTTCATTTTATTTTATTATATTAGAGATGTTGCATGTATCTATGTTAAACTAATGTGCCAAAAACAATAGTAAAAACAATATGGATCAGGTTAATGTGTAGTGTGTGTTTATGATTGTCCTTTACAATACCTCATCCTGCTCACTGAAGTCCACACTGAGGACTTTGGGATTGCTCTGAGGCCATTTTACTCCATGAAGGGCATTTCTGGTAGAAACTGCTTCCTCTTCTGTAGAGTACTGAAATGGACAAAGGAAAAACATTTGTCACGGAACCTAAACATAAACATAACAGAAGCATAAGCAGAAACTTACTGTGACATAGCAGTGGGATTTGATCTTATCGATCCAGAAGCCGTCCTCCACCACGCTTCCAGTTTGGTTTAGCAGCTCTTTAAGTTGACCCACTGTAAAGGGTCGAACCTATACAAGAGACAAGAGTGCAAGAGCTAGTCCTGAGCAACATGGTGATTAAAATTGGATCGTGATCTATGTGACAATATGCTTGTTTGGTCATAAAGTCAATGTGCTCATCTGATTAATGCACCTCTATGCTCAAACACAGACACTTTTCCCAAAGTTGGTCAACCTTGCTAAGGCTCTAAGTGAAGTGACGCATGAACTCTCAGAACAAGCAGATTACTATTTATAAATTAAAGGCATTATAAAAGATACTAAGTCTACATGAATCGTGATAAAATTGAAATTGTGATCTGGCCTAAAGAAAATCATGCTATTCATGTTTTGGCATATAGCGCACCCCTAGCGAGAATATAAAATAGCAAAATGCAAGCAGCAGTAACATGCGTAGGTTGGCCACGTCCCTTTGTGTGCTAGTCGAGTCAGGCTTTATGGCCTGGTAAGGTGGAGTGACTTAAAACTATTGTAGTTCAGAGGATTCTTTCAAGGTCAGTCATTGTGTGTCATGACTCGTTTTATCGGTATACATTGGTATAACGGATATGTGTTTTCCTGGATTTGTCTGAGCAAAACAAGGAAAAGGTTTTTGTTTTGTTTTTTTGCATTTCAAAATCAATATATGGAGATTAAAGGGTCTTTCTATATAGACTCACAGACATAAGACCCATAGAAGAAAGCAGCTCAGATTCATTTCTACAGATCTCAGTAAATTGAAGCACTTGATAGGCCTGTCACAATAATTACACTATATTGATTTATCGTTCAATACATGACAGATGGAACAGTTATTTTTGGGAGTCAATATTTATTGTGGGTACTTTTTCTTTGTACTAGTGGAGAACTTATTTTTTGTACTTTCCTGAAGCTTTAAGCTGTAGAGGGTTTAATAAATACATTTATTTATCATTTATTTATTGCAGCTCATGTTCATCAACAATACTGTACATAAAGAATAGTTTTTCAGGGGAAATCCAGCTTCGGGGTTATTGTGTGAGACGATTATTGAATGCCATTATGCCACTATCATCTATACTTTCTTCACTAATATATCATACTTCAAAATGTTATTGTGACAGGCCTAGCATTTGAAATATTTAAATTATTATTAATTGAAACAACACTGCCCATCTGAACTCACTAAATTGGTCACATGGATGATCTTGGACACTTTTCCTCGTGGTGGTGACGGTTGCCTGTTTGTGCGGATGGGGTCATCGATAGTGACAGAAACTCCTGACTTCTGTTGACTGATAGATCGCCGTACCAGGGTGTCACTGGGAGAAACTAAAAAGAAAAAAAGAGACAACTTTGTGGTAAGATCATGCAATGAGCTTAAAGGTGCTATATTACACAAAATGGATTCTTGTGAGCCATGTTAAAATGTTGTTACCTCATCAAAAACATACCTAGAGTTGTGTTTTGTTTCAGTCACACATGTTTGAGTAACACTTTATTATTGGGCTGTCTACATCTCCAAAGCTCAATATGGTCTGTTCCACCTTGATGTCATGCAGTTGTAGTTTAAGTTAAGAGCTAACTTTTGCCTTTTGTTTAGTAGAATTCATATGATTCTAGTGAAGGTGTATGGAGTTTAAAAACACAGAGGGGCACTTCCTGTATTACCTGTATTGAGTGTTTTCCTTCTGAGAGAAGAACTCAGCCTAAATATGCAGGGTTTGTGTGTTAAACGTGTGAATGAAACAAAACAACTCCAACTCCAACAGACCAGAAAATATCGTAATATGGGCCCTTTAAATTTAATATGATAAGGGTAACACTGCACCTTTCTTGGCCTCTCCAGGTTTGGGGGACGTTGCAGCCTCTATTGCCTCCTCCGAAACGCTACTCTTTCGTCGGTCTTTGGAAACTCTGAGGGGCTTTTCTTGATCTGTTTTTTCTCCTTCACCCTCTTCGTTGCCTCCATTCTTTTGACTATCGCTTGAAACTACCTGCAGATGAACAAAATGAGATCGATCAATAATACAGTACGTACAAAGATGTATTTGGGGTAGGGTTGCCAAACGTATCGAAATCGATCATCACTAATCGATACTAAAACTAGTAGAGGACAGAAATGAACGTTTCCTCATTAGCTTTAGAATGATCTTGCACTGTATCAGAACAAGCATAAGACACTATAGACTAGTATGAAATAGTAGGACCACTATGGAACCTACATGGACGACTGAGGGATTAGATATAAGACTGCATGGTAATATAAAAGAAAGTACTATGATTTAATGTTGAAAATCACAGTCTACTGTCTAAACAAAATGTTTAATTATCATTGTGGTATCAGAATCTGTATGAAGTATTTAATCTATTCTGTAGTGTTGAAATAGAGTTTATACTTAATAGTAGTGTTGTCATGATACTCAGATTTCAAAGATTTTTTCCCACTGTTTTTTTTTTGTGTGTTTCCTTGCCGAGTAGGAGGGTCTAAGGACAGGGGATGTTCTGGGACACTTTGCTTGTTTTCTGCTGATTAATTAGCTTGTCTGTTTCGCTTTCATTGTTGATTTTCTAACTTTCTGTTGGTTAAATCAATTCTCATGTTCAGCCCTAAGAAGCAATTGCTGTTGCAATTTGGTGCAGTTTGGGGTTTACAAAAATAAATTGAATTGAAAAGATGTATTCTTGCCTGTGTGACTGTGCGTTGAATCTTCAGGCCGTTGTCCTGGTCGTCGTGGTTGCTATCCATGGTGTCTTCATCCCCAGAATACTGAAGCTCCTCTGCAGGAAGGTCTACCACAGCCTCCTGGTTGACTTTGATGTCAGGGATTAAAGACTGAATGGAGACACATACATATAAATATATTCCAGTTATAAAAAAGGATAAATAAAATACCATAAACAGTATTAGATTATGACTGGAACTGAGAATTTTCCAGTACCATATAATTTTATAGTGAAATTACATTACAGCGAAAACATAAATGAATACGTTTTTCCTCTTGTGCTCGATTAAGGCCTACACATATTCCCCTGCCCTCCTCCTGTGTTTCTATGATACCTTGAGAGAGTCTGTGGTGATGCTGATGGAGGGCTTCTTAGCAGTGGTTGCTGTGCTGGATCCCCATCGCCTCTTCCTTCCTGCATTCAATGCTTCAGGCTCACCCGTTCCTCGTTCAGCACTAGCTGGAGACATCTTGTTGCCTGCAGTTGAATTAGAGCAATAATTACAATACAAAAGTTTCTGTTACACTTTTTAAATGTAGCAATACTCCTTTCAAATGCATATATGAGGTAGGTTAATGATGTTTGATGTGTGGTCACAAACTAATGCCCATACAGAATAAGTACTGCAAATGGATGTACATCTGTCTTCACTGCGCCTGAGGAGGAATTAAAAAAACAGTGTAACTTACTGGTCAAGGATATTTTGCGGGCAGCAAAAGCCTTCGGAGTGGTGCTCTGGAAACAGAGAAAGACAAAGAGAACATACAGAAACCCCACGGGTGCGGGGCAAGATCAGAGCCTGAAGTTGGACACATTAGCACAGATACGAGTGAAGCAGGAACAGTGGAGGAGGGAGGGGCAGGGGAGTAACAAGAGCCCAGCAGGTTCCTATTGAACCATATTAACCTAACATTTACTGGTCGATAAGACTCTGCAGACACATTTCCGCCTTCCACCTCTGCTCAAAGGAGCCCATGGTACTGAGCTGCTTCTCTTTCTCTGGGCTAGTTATACACAATAGCAGCTTTATTAACAGTCAAGACATCAAGGAGCTTAAAGGAAGCTCTGCAAGAGTGTCATTATTAGAAATATCTGTATGTTTTCTCTTATTTTTCCACTTTGAATCCAAATCCAGAAAAATGGAAACAAAGCAACTTTAAGGGACAGTGCATCAGGACAAGTCTGTCCCAGCTCTGGACCTGGGAGCCCCCAGTGTCTAACACTATTCAAAGTTAGACTAAGCAAGGATTTTATTTACAACTCGACATTGCATGGCCTTAGCTTGTGGCCACTGTTCCTTGATGAAGCATAGACATGTTCCTATCAAAAGCTGACAAGAGGCTCTGTGTTAGTTCAATAGTAAATCCAGATCAATTCTGAAGCAATGTGCATGTCTGTGAAAAAAGCAGTTTTGCCGTTTTTTGAAACACAACTGGACTTTAAAACGGAAAACAAATTATACACTAATTTAGAAATCAAAACTGAGGTAGATTACTTGAGTCCATGTTTATATGGTACGTGTCTATTCACAATATTATGTGCTATGCATCATTTATGTTTTATTTATCATGTGATATGTTTGAGCAGGCACAATCGATGAGCAGAGGTGAAAAGCCTCAATGTACGTCCTAAGACCTGTCAGTATTTAGCATTAGTCATGTTTCAAAATGCATCTTTTACATTTCTATAAAACCCAAATTGTGCGACAAAGTTTGATAAAAAACGAATTCTAAAAGTGCAAAGGGGACTTTAGAATATAAGAAAGTTGTTCACAGTATTATCGTATTTAAATGCATATTATAGGAATAAGTCATATCCTGGTACCATTTAACACCTGATTCCTTACTGGCTCGACTATGGCCCACCGCACGTCATTGTGCACTGTATCTAGGCAACATGGATCCAATCAGTCAAGGCAGAGGAATGGGCGGGGCTTGGTTTGAGTGTGCAGAATGGTCAGCAGACAGGAACTGATCTCTTGATTTGACTTTTTTCAGCATGGGGTCAGCATTTCTCATTGACTGTTGGTCTAAGAGTCTCTTTCAAGTCTTTACGGAAAGCGTGTGTACACTTCCATGACAGCAAAGTCCAGATAAATGTCCAGATGTTAACTGTCCTAGTGTCCAAACATTTAACAGCACTGGCCTTGGTGGGTTCTTTTCAACACTCCATAAAGAGTAAAAGTAAAAGAATCCATGAGAAATTGTTGTTTTCTCGTGATCCAATAAAACCAGAAAATATAAGCTCAGGCATTCTGGCTGGTATTCCGAAAAAAATAAACATGCAGAGGCAGATTCAATTAAAATCAGGAAAAAAGTTCAGAAAAAGTTCATCATGAAATGTCCATTGGATGAAAAAAACACTTTCTGTGGCAATGAGTCCAAGTTTGTAATAGTGCCTCCAATCACTTTAATATTGAATCCAGTGGTCTCTTCACAAAATGTGGCCATCTTTTTTATCGAGACAAGTCAAGCTAATTTGAGTCTTTGGTCTTTTTTATGTGTCCGGATTCTTAGAAATAAAAGTCCACAGCCAATGGAATTTGTGAAGATTGTCCTCATTGTCCTTACTCCATCACACCTACAGAGGGCAGCCATGCTTTACAGGAAGGAAAGTTCCAGAATAAGGATGTGATTATTGTAGGCCTTCAATGGACGTGAGTTCTTATTTTAGATATAGTTCAGTTCAGAAAAGGCAAAGATGGCTTCCATGGCCAGTGTTGGTTTCCATGACAACTGTGTGCTGCTGCAGTTGCCATGGCGGCCCCTGTAGCTGCTGACGCTGGTGTGATGAGAGCTGCACATCCTGCTGGTTCAGCGTTTCTCAAACAGGCCTAAACTCAGGTACCAGCGCTGCGATCGGGCTTAGCGAGACAGGACTTGTAGGAGTAGGAAGAGGAGTGGAGAAGGTGATCGTGTTGGTGGTGATGGTAGAAGTAGTACGCAGCAGGTACCATTAGGGACAATGGAAGAGGCATGGGCACCTTCATAACAAAGCAATCAGTGGGGTTTTAAACAGCAGTCACACCATAAAATATATAGTGAGAGGTGTTCATGAGGGGATACAAAAGCCAGAGGAGGATAGGGATAAAGAAGGCAGATAGTGAACAAGACAAAAGTGAATTCAGAGAGAGATAGAGTATACAAATGAACAGAAACAGCCCTCCATGTGGTGTGAGGGTGCATTTCTCATGCAAACGGCAAAGAAAACCGTACCATGCACTCACAAAACATTCTGCAGCCTCACAGCTCTAACGGGTAACAGATTCTACATGTCCCACTCCAATGAGACTATAAATATTTGCATTAAATCCTTAGTAGAAACAAGTAAACAATATTAATGATTGATTTGCAAGTGATTTGAAGCAGATATTAACAGCCCTTGTATCTGAGTAGGCCCACACAGCATGCACTCCAGTCAACAAAATTTAAAATCCGAAATTTCACTGGACTGCCGACCCTAGTCTTTGACTCTGCCACCCTGCTGTGGAAAGCAGCAGTTTATATTTACTGCTTATATTTTAATATCGGGTATGTAAAGGTGATTATTTTATGAGCACTGACCCATTGGTTCGTGGGAAAATGAATTAAAATTTTGTGTTAAAATTGGACCAAAAATGGAAGATAAAAATAATAAAAGAAAACTGGTTTATTTAGGTACAACATATAATTTTAACTTATTTTGACCAATTTTAAATGATTATGTAGTCCATCAATCGCAGTATAATTTGGAAGCAGTAGGATATGAAAAAATGGATATCACCAAACTCTAGTCTACAATCCCAGAGGTGCGACCTACGCCGAGTACATTGGATGTCATTGCATTGGGAGATAAAAAAAAACAAAACAACTCCCATTCAATACAACAGGATCTTATTTGTAGGACAGTGCCTGCTGAAGTGCAATGGAGCAGATGCAAAGGCAGTGAAATTTGGGGGTTGTTTAACAACCACATGCAACATCAGGACTCAACATCACTCCGCACAGCAAAAACAGACATACGATACAAAATTAACTGAGATTAACTATTATTTTAGTATAACGTATAAAAAAAAAAACAGTGAAGTCAGTCTCGAGGTCCCAATTGCAACACAACCCAATCACCTGCAACATGGTCCTACATTTGGTGTCTTTATAAATAAATGGAGATATCATTTTCAGATGAATGAAATATAATTATCCAATCTTGAGGCACAAAACCATGTACAGAAATACTTATTTAGCATGGTTTGCTGTATGATGTTTGGGCTGTGTTGGTTTTTGATTCCTCCATGGGTTAAGTGTGAAGAACATGCAAAGATGTAAAGGAGGAGGACACAGGTTAGTGTGAGAGACTGGACAAATACCTGGACATCCCACTCCCTCAGTGAGCTTACCTCCTCCACAGGACCCTCACTGTTCTCTGGCTCTGCCCCAGAAGCCGCTGGCAAAGCCATGGAGCTCTCAGAGTCTGGCTCCTCTTCAGTGACAGCAGCTGCACTAGGCTCCGACACCTCACTATAGAACAAAACATGAACGAACATTTTTGATCAGTTCTGGCATCTGGTTAATGAATCCGTAGTATTCGTGGAAAAGAAGAACCATCCACAATAAGCGTGATGAGCAGAACAAGCAAAGACAGGAGAATAGTGAAAGACCAGTGATCTGGGTCACTCTTACTATAAATACCTCAGAAGAGAACTGACACCCAGGGTCACCCACAGTCCATCTTGTTATGTTTATAATAGCTGATTACACAAATAAGTCTCATCCAAGATATTGATGAAGATTATACAAACCATTCTTCACATCTGATTGCTGTAATATTTCAAATAGTGAAGGAGCAAATGAGACAGCCAAGCTAGTAGTGCTATAAGCAATTAGCTTTATATTTTACCTGTTACAATGGCAAAAACCCTAACACTGATCCAGCTCTAGACGACAATTAGTGGGACTTTATCCAGTCAGCATTGTGCCCTCTCTAAGATTTAAAAATGTTCAAACTGGTCTCAATTCTGCGTCACCTTTCTTGCCCTTGATGTAAGAGATAAGGTCTGGCTAGTTGTACCAAAGACGCACCTTGATTGTCAGCTGTATACGAATGTTTGTGCTTTCAAGCTTATATGTAAATTAAAGTGAACAATATCTGTCAATACAAATATATGTGGCTGCATTATATTTATGTTAGAAGCCAATTGATGTTGTTAAGCTCTGATTGTACACTTGAAATAAAGTAAAGCAACAAACATTCACAAGGCAAAAGAAATGTGTCTCCCACTCACTCCCAGGGGACATGCTGGTGAGTGGTTGTGTCGTTGGGAGTGATATCACAGCATAAGGGCCCATTCACACTGACTGTACAACTAACAGATGTCTGCTTTAATGATCTCCCCTGACAACCGGGAGATCATTACCAGCTACAGCCAGCTACACAACCTAAAAATACAATTTACTGCATTTTCACCAATAATCACCAGGAGATTACGAATAATATACCTGCAGGTCTACAACAATCTGAACAATTTTCAGCCACCTGTGTGAAAGCCAAAGTCAGTCCTCTAGTCATTTACAGAAACAGTGATTACTAACATTGTGGGTGCAAAAATAGTGGCAAATTAGATAATTTACCAGGAACTAGTAAGAATCCGTCCCCCGAAAATTCTTGTCTGCTGTTGCACCCAACAAAAGGCTCCTCTCGCGCACCTCACATGGACGAGCATGTAACGCTCTCACAATCAGAACATGGCATAATGTTATAGTTGCATGAAGATACAACTAGCCAACTCATGGATAATGTACATGCAGCTGCCATCTTGGTATGTAACGTCGAGCAACACCGGCGAACGAAGGCCAGTTGGTTTTAGGAAAACTAGAGCCAGATACTTGAAGCCTAGAGCCGCCTTCTGGTTCATTCTTACCCGTTTTTGTTGCCCTCAGATAGCATAACGCCCAGGGTAAAAGGAAACCACGCAGGGAGAAGGACTTCTCTTCGCGACAATGACTCTGGATAATTGTGGGTTAAAATCGGGAACGCGGAATAAAAAAACCGGTCACGTTTGTGTCTACTGCTGATTCGCGTACACTGCGTCGGTATCAGGGATGCAACGCATGCATGACGGCCATGTTGGCTTGCAGAGACCGGAGTCACGTTCGCTACAGTGTAAAACAAGTTCCGCGCAGTGAATTTCACTATAAAAGCACGCTCACGTGAACAGTTGTATTACGTCATGAAAAATATGTACAGTAACTATGTGATTAAGACAGTGGATATATATTATAAATTATAATTTCCCAATGCATTTTGTCTTTTTTCAAAACTGGAATTCGGGTTTATTCGTAGTAATTAGCCATTGTATGTTCTTCAAGCAATAGGCAATTACATTACTAATAAGTCAGTAATAATATTTCAAGTAGAAGTATGCATTACTGCACTCGAATACAAACTTGAATGAATTTTATAAACTGCAATTGATGAAGAATATTACATTACAGTGCATATGACAGGTGACAGATGATTCAATTCACTAAAACATATTTATGTTTTAGTGAATTGAGCATTATATTTAAAATGTTATTAAAAATCTTGCCTTGTTTTTTGTAGTCTATCATTTTACTTCCTGGTTTGGCACCAACAGCAGATATTGTGACTAGAGATACTTTCATAACTGTACTGTACTGTACTGTAAACAAGAGCCAAAACTTGTCTAATTTACACAATAGTTATTAGAATATTCGAACTCAGCACTACTTAACTTCTTAACTTTTTTTACCACAAACTGCCACTTAACCAATGTAAAACTATGATAGATATTAACCATGGGTACTATCCCTCCAAACCAAGTAATAATTTGAAAAATATGAAAACCTTTCATATGAGCTTTAAGTATATTCAGAATCTATTTGGCCCTAGGCATGACCAAGGGCAGGCATGCAAATTGACAGAAAAAAATCATGGTCCAGGAATCAAACCAACATCAGCATGGCAGGAGTGTAAACCACTATTAGTCCATGGTCAAAAAAGCATTTTGAGAATAATATAATGGATCTCATGACACAACTCTTCATCTTTGTAAATCATCATCATCATCATCATCATCACAAGCAGTGCCAATTTGAACTTTGCTTTGTGTTAACATGTTTACTTACCTTTTCCCAAGGTGTTTTTCAGACTGTGCAAATTCATCCTTCCTTTGTCGCTGGTGTGCCTCCTGTGCTCAGAAATGTGATTATTTCATTAGAAATTCATTTACAATAGTGCAGAAAAGTCACGTCTATATAACTTAGTAACACACCTTTTGCTGCCTGGTTGGCTTCTTCATTATTTCAGATGATGAGCGTGAAGATGAGTCAGAATCTGATGATGAATCAGAATCTTGGACTTCAGACGTTACTTTAGCAGAGCTGGTGTCTGGTACCTCCTGCCTTCTTGACAAATGGAAACCTTGCTGTTCATTATTCTCAAAATCATTTTTTTCCTTTTCTTCTTCTCTTTTTCTCTTGTCTCTGCTTTCTTGTTCTTTTTTACGATCTGGCCTGTGTAGTAAGGATTTGCTGATATCCACAGTGCTATCAGAACCAACAGGCTGTGACTCCTCCCCTGACATATCGGCAGCTGAGGTGGACTGTGTCTCATCCAGAGCCTGCTCTGACTCCATCCTGTGCACCAGAAGAGAGAGGGGCCCAGGTCGGTGCTGTGCAGGAGGCTCAGGGCTACTGGACCGTGAGCTGGTGTCAGAGTCCTGCCTTTGCATAGCAGTTGATGGAAGAGTGCCCCCCTTTGACCTTTCTCCTGAGGGTGGATCAGCATCTGGTGGACTCTGCTTTGGGGTGTCTGGAAGGGGGAAAAGGTTTGGAGGAGGGGAGGGAGGAGGAGTAGGGTGTCGTAGCTGGAGCGGACTTTGAAGCTGGGGGGGAGGGATATGCTGTGGAGGCTGAAGCTTTCGTTTGGATCTACCTGAGGCTGCAGCAGCACTTGGGGGCTGTGGCTGAGGAGCGACTCTACTGCTCCTTCGAGATGCAGCAGGACCCCAGTCATCGTCATCACTGTCGTCATCGCTCGCTTCCCCTTCCTCACTGTCCTCACGGGCTGCTGATGCTACCCCTGCAGAGCGGCTGAGGTGAAGCGCAGGGGGAGCTGGGTCACTGGGTGCGGTGTTTGCCTTCTCTTGAATCCGGGGCACAGCAGGAGGAAGTCCTTGGCAATTGGGCTCCCCAAGCACACGCACGGACAGAGAGGCCACAGCACGTGGTGGAGAAGGTGCTGGAAGTTCCTGTTGTCCTTGATAAAAACGCTGAAATACAGGTCCTGGAGGCTCTGGAAACTCCACACCATGAAGACCATGTACAGCGTCTCCAGAAGCATAAGCCATTAGATCATGACCAAATGATTCCCCCACTTGCCTTTCTTCTGTCCTGGCCAGAGAATGCTGAAAGGTAAATAAAGGCAAATATTAGTGTGGTATAAAGACAGCATGAACATTTTGAGAATGCATTCAAATGTAATAATACACATTGCCAATTTCTTCTCACCTTTGAGTCATAGGCAGGGTTTTCCAACAAATGGTCCTTTTCTTCCCCAGCGTGGCATTCTGTTAAGAGAGCATGACAAAAAAACTGTCATGAAACTGTGATTTTTTTTTTTTATCTAACAGAATATTATATAAATATATATCACCATACCATCAATCTCCTCCTCCTCTAGCTGTGCCTCTCTCTCCAGTTTCTGACGGAGAAGCTCCTGTTGTTTGGCCAAATACTGTTTTATGAAGCTGTTCTGACTCATCTCCTCTCCAATCTATGGATTTAAAATCACAGTGACTAATCAACAACACTGTTTTAAACAAATGTTAGGTACCAATTAGTAGCAAGGAAACCCTCTAACCTGGGAATTGGGCTGTATCCCACCATGAGAAGAAGACTTCTGCAGGTTTTCCAACATAAGAGCCTGAAGAAAAACAGAAAATAAGAGAAGAAAGGGAATGCAAATTAGGCCCACATATGGAAATTACACAATCATAAAAAACATATAGATATTGTAATTTCTTACTGTGTTACTTTGAACTACAAAATGCCCGGGTTTACTTTTGACATAGGTTTGCTTAGTTTCCCTTCCAAACAAATTTTCTGAATATAACCAAATGATGTGACCTGAAGCCTGTCACCGTCTGTGTGTATGGGCCTATCGCAAGTTGTACTTCATCAAGTTGTCAAAACATGACAGATGAACGCAGGCGCATACACCTGACATTGATTATCCTTCTTTGCCAGTGGCATAAAGTAGTTTAAATACTGTCGCTCTAACAGATCTACAGTGTACAATGAATGAAGCCATGTAAACTGAAGTCACGCTGAACAGCAACAAAAAGCAAAATAAAATTTCTTCCTCGATAATAAACACTGAACATGTAAAATGTGTTTACTCCGTGAGGCGCGTCCTCGTGGAGTGCGCGGTCGCACTATGGACGAGGACGCGCCTGTCTGTACACTGTGTGCGCAGTCAGTTTACTCTCAGCGGCACAGGCCTACATTTGACAGGTGCACATTAGAGTGGGCAACACATTGCACTGTGTTATTACAACGCAATACTTCAGAATAGCGGTTAACAGTTAAGCGGTGTTTTTCTTAATAAATACAAACTCAGAATGCTACTCGTCTGTGATGGCACACACTTAACAATTTATGTATTCCCGCTTCAAGCTTATCACAGTTGCGGCCTCTAACGTTAACCCCCGACGTCTATTGCCTCCCGCTGAACTTAGCAAGTCTCGACAGAGGCGCTTTTATGAGCAAAAACTTACCCCTTTTAGTCGCTTTATAAGCGTATTTTTCTGTCCAGTTTTGGGGAGATTTCTTTGCTCCAGCGCAGCTTTTAAATCAGCTACACGGAGGGATTGTAGAGGTTTCCCATCAAGCGTTATATCGTCGTCCGCCATTTTGCTCCCTTGGCTTGTCCAACAAGCGTCGCTACGGCTGCTGCCTGGCGTCACAACTCGGTACCTTCCGGACAGACTCGGGATTTCCGAGTCGCCATATCGCAGCAGTAATATATTTAACACGCAAATATTCAAATATTTGTTTATTTGCGAAAATGCATTGTGCAATCTTAACCAAAGTAAAAGAAATAATTTTGCATGTAGTGCTCGGTTTGCATCACTGTAAAAAAGTGTTTCCTCCGTCAATAAATCGAATGTACAAGGTGTAACAAAAAACTGCAGCCTTAAAAATGTTACTTGTTAATTTTTGTAAACTCTGGGATGTATAAAATCAAAGAAAATCAAAGCCATGCAATCAGGACAGCCACAAACTCCCCACAAGATTCAACAGCACAATTAAACAATGGCAGAAATGTAATTACGACAGTAAGAGTAACGTAATACTCAATTCCAACACTAGGTGGCATAATATTGTAAACAGGAACATAACAGCATAAGTCATGTGTTAAACATGAAAAACACAAGATTAAAGTAATTCCTAAGGATCTGATATTGCAACAGTGGAGATACCATCATAAGTTATCTTCGTGTAGTGTAGTTTGTAATGTGTGGTTTGTAGTTTGTAGTGTGTAGTGTGTAGTGTGTAGTGTGTAGTGTGTAGTGTGTAGTGTGTAGTTTGTAGTGTGTAGTTTGTAGTGTGTAGTTTGTAGTGTTTTCAATAGTTTGTGTTTTAGTAAAAAAAAAAAAAAAAAATGTATTCAATGCAGGCCCTATGTGAAGGTTAGGTCTTCTCTCTGTTCAGTACAAATTAAACAACATAATGATGAAGAAAGTTACAACAGACATGCTCAGACAACTGGACCTGGGAGACTGGTTTGTTATGCATTAAACTTGCATGTGATCGTGGGAAAGAGCAGGATAGGGCAATTTGCCAGTCAACAATCACTACTCTGTCACTGGCTGTTATATAAATTGTAAATTTGAGATTATAAATGGATTATTAATCTGTACTTCACAAACCTTTACATACCAAATGTGTAACGCAAACTAGGGACTCTTCATTTCTATCTTACACAAAATTCAGAAAAAAATATATCAGGAAAGCAGGCCTCCTTTTCTGCCATTTTTAGAGCACATACCACAGCTAAATAAATAGAGAAAGGAAGGAAATGTATGTTATGTGAAAGAAAAGAATTGCATACAGAAAAGGGGCAAAGCTAAACTTTACAATGAAAAACATACTCAATAAGTTAACACTAAAAAGACACATGTTTGGCATCAAAGCACACTGATCATCTTATAAACAAAGGCAAAGAACTGCACATTAGAAACAGTGCAGAAAGATCAGTTAAAACCTCTTGTAACTGTAACTTGACCCCATTAAAACAAAAACACCTTAAAAAGTGAAGTAAAGTAGTTCTATTACGATGATATTTCTGCCAGACGCTGAAGCAAGGTGGAAAATCCAGCCGCGTGCTGTGAGAGTTCAGCCACACAATCCACCATTTCCTGAGTGGCAGATACTGATGGGTAGTTTTGTGCTGCTCCCTTGGTTGCCACAACAACAGCTTTTAAGGCCTGGCAAAGTCTACCACCTGAAGTAGTAATCTAAAATCAGGAAAATAGAGCACATGTTTATACATCTGTGTTTTACTGATACAATAAATGGAGTAGTTCTACACACCTTAGCGCGCAAGTCTGCAGAGGAAAGGAGTCGGGAAAGGGTGTCACCAATAAACACCAGTTTGTGTGCTGTCACAATAAGACTCTTCCCTCTAGCAACAAATATACGGGGAGGCTGGTTCCCTTGTACACTACTAAACAGCACATCTATGGCATCTGCGAGGCAGGATAGATGGGCTAGGCTCTGAGAAGAGTAAAAGGACAGCAGCTCCGAGTCTTCCAGAGACAGAGACACTGGCAAGGGCGGCGATGGAGTCATCTACAGGAATAAACCAAAAGGAATTACTTCATTATTACATTACTCCACAGTTAGTCCATTCAAGGTTTCTCACTGCAATATTATATGCAGGCATTTACAAAATGTTAGCAATCACTGGATGCATTTTTAGAGAGAACTCTACAATGTGAAGATGCAGTGTCCCTTTAAATAAGTAAACCCAGTAAGAAAAGTCAGTGAGCAAGCATTACCCCCACACATGTGCCACAGCTTCAGCAGAGCATTAAATAAATGTGTAATATCTGGCAAGTTTCAAGATAGCACACTTTTTCATCATTTTGTAAAATTACAAAAAAAAGGGACAATGTGTTAAAGTGCAAAATTAATAGGCACTATGTGCCAGATAAGCCTCGTCATTATAAGGTAGATATGAATGATTCAACTCCAAGTTTGTTAGAGACCTTAAATACAGCATTTATGATGGCATGAGGAAAGAAAGACTGCACTGTCCTGTCACTATTGTAGTTCTGTAGCCCCCTTCTATGTAAGGAAAGATTGTGACGATTTACAAGTGACCAATTGTTGGCAGCCAAATGGCGTAACCATGGCATCCAGCAAGAAATGTTCACCAGAGAAAAAACACTAACATTTCCAGTACACATCAGTTGCCTGAGTCTTATAGCTAACTATTATACAAAATTATAACAGAAAAATCTACCTGAAGCCCAACCACAACAGCTAATGAATGGAAAAAGGTATTTTACCCTTGTTTCTGCATTGATGGTGTGTCCATTTTCAGCCAGTGTATTCGGAGGCAGATCAGGCTTACCCTAAAGAAGGAACAGGCACGTTTTTATTTGGACTAAAATTAAGCAAAAGTTTAGTTTCACAAAATTACCTGAAGTTTGACATATCCTACACTGTCTCCAGTGGGTATTGGGGCAGGAATAGGAGTCAGGCCAATTCCTGCATACTCATTACTGGGATCGTCTTCTCCATCACTGGAGCCCACAGTCACCGTCACTGGGGACTGAGAGGGTAGCAAGGGAAACTTAGGCTGTGGGGTTGGAGGCAGAGGTCGTTCCTGTATCCAGCTACCTTTCCGGGGGCCCATCCCAACACCAGAGGATACACCCTCTGCCACTGGGAGGGCAGGTAACGGGCGACGTGAAAGGGATTCTTGGGACGGCAAACGAGGACGACTTTGTACTTGCAAGAGAAGGGAGCTTTCTTCAAGAGAACGCTGAACCAAAGTGAGAAGGCCTTCAGATGGAGGTGCATTTCCAATCGCTGACAATGCAGGCAAAAGATCTGATAAACGGGCCCAAGCCTGTTGAAGAGGGGGTGGAGCATCACCGCCATGACTGGCCTTCCATGTGGACAAGATTTCAGCCAAAGAAGTGGCCAGGTCCCGTGATGGAAGAGTTGAGGGAGAACAGGACACTGTGGTTAAAAGTGAATGCACTAGGCTAGACAGACAAATCTTCCATTGCACGTCGCCTGAGCCATTGCTAGAAACAGAAAGCCTGCGAGTAGATGTGGAGGAGGAAGAGGATGAAAGAGGAAGGACTTCAGCAGTTAATGCAGGCATGTCATAGATACCACAGTCAGGCTCAGAGGCATCGCCACCACTCGCTCGTTTTTCAGAAGCTCTGTGCAAAGGCTCCTCCACAGAAAGGACAGTACAAGATGGGTCCTCCTGGCCTAAAGGAACGCCTGGAAGAGTGGGGACACTGTACACTCCATCATCACCCTCATCCGGCACTGAGCCAGTTTGCTGAACATCTGAAGTGGATACATTCAGAGTGATTGTTGGGACATCATAGACCTAAAATAGAGAAATATATTTTATCATTCATTTTAGGTTTCTCAAAATTCTAGTCAAATAGAACATTGAAACCATATAAATAAAATAAATCAAAGAGAGCAAGATTAAGTTGTCTGACATAAATAAAAAATGTCAATTTATGAAAAATGATTTCTGTATTTTTGTGTCATTGGGCAGAGGTCAGGGAGTAGAGGCATGCTAGGGGAAGAAGATTAAAGTCTTTGATCCAGTGATTCAAATCCATGTACATTTAATCAGAAATAAGCAGTCACCAAAAAGTGGGCCACGTCATAATATGCAGTTTACAGTAATTACAGAGAGGTAGAAGAAAAAAGTACTTCAGCTGGCAGATGTGGTCAACTGACAAGAAGGAATCCATTGGGGGCAGGGTGGCACTTGTGTTAGTGGTGGCAATGTGGCCTTGGCATGGCCCTAACAGATGGGTGTGAATGAGAGAAAATAGCAGCGGCACTTGGACTGGATAGACAGGCTCCCGAAGAGACAGGTGTGGCCTTTGCCTTGGAGCAGGGGGCAGGGAAAAAGAAGGATGGGAGCATGAAAGATTGTGAAGAGAGGTTTTTAGATTGTCATCTTTGTCTGCCATGTACAGACATGAGGCTGTCACCTACTAGTCCCTTTTAATTGTTGTTTAAAAAAAAAAAAATCCTCAAGCAAAATGTTTTTGTTTGTCAACTAAATATTAATGTTACATTTACAAAAAAGGAAACTTGTTTTGTCAATAGATAAAAAGGGAAAAAAGTGTTTACTAAATACAAGTTATTTTAAAAGACAGATGTATTTTAATTTTACCTCCAGTTCTGAATCACTTTGTGGTGGCACACTGCGGGGAGTATCATAGATGCCATCATCTTCAGGGAGAGAAGAGCGTGCTGTGCGCTGCCACCTTCCACTTGGAGGAGTATCATAAACCTTTGATGACAAAAGTTTCTTATATTAAATAAAACATATGTATACATCAACCAGTTAGTGTTCTTCCTTTTAAACTTGCAAATCAATTTCTGTAGAGAATAGTTAAAGAAGACATATTATGCTTATGACACCTGCGGATCATTATTTTATCTTTTGGACATTTCAAAATTGCAATATTGATCTAAAACTTCATAAGAGAGACAAGTCTGCCAATGTTGAAAACTGCAGCACCAATCTATGCCTACCCCTTTATGGTTCGTAAACGCCATCACAACAAAGTGCAGCTCTGTCAGACCATACTGACAGCCCACACCTCTGGGCTTCATGGTATACAGCAGTGGATTTTTTTTCTTTTAAGGCAAAATGGGTATGAATGCAAAACCCTGCATGTATCACTGTTTAAAAAAAAAAAAAAAAGAACAAAGTACAGAGCAGTGGGCATGTATAGGGGGGTAGGGGACCTTAAATGCAGGAGAAAAAAAAAAGATGATGATTTATCGGTTGGCCAATATTTGGTTTGGGCTGACCAGCTGCCTAAAGAATATCCATAAAGCTTTATTTGAACACTTTAGTGTACAGGGTACTGCACATAATGTGACTAGAGCTTATTGGCTATGTTTTTTTCTGGGTTTGGTATCAAAATAACTGGTATTGGCAACGGCCATGAAAGAAAAAAAATATTGGGCAATTTCTATGCTCAAACATGCATGAATCACTCTAAATACAACCTCAAGTGGGTACATGAGAAGCGAAAACAATAACTACAACATAGTTAAAAGTTCATAAAAGTCGATTTTGCATAATACGACTTCTTTAAGTGAATCAGCAAATAGTGAGAGGCATTTACCTGGTCGTTCACACTGCCTACGTTGTCTGACATTTGTCCTTTAATGTTCTGTACATTGGTGCTTTTCTCTTTGCTGTTACTGATTGTCTCTTCTCTGTTAGCAGTGACTTTCTGTTTGTTTTCTACTTGCTGTGATGATGCTTTGTCTGCAGAATTGGAATGAGCTGGTGGTAAAGATGACTGTTGTACATCTTTCCTAGTGACACCTCGTACTGGAGGGGCCGGAGGAGGTGGCTTACGGGCAGAATTAGGTGATCCAGGACGCCTACCCTGCCCTGCTCGGACAAGTAAAGGAGAACCACGTTGACTTGGCTTCCCCATACCAACAGCTCCTTTTAGCAGACATTTAGGCGATGACTGAACAGGTGATGATTGGTGAGTCCTTTGAGAGTTTGTACCAACAGGGTTAGGGGTCTGATAGAATCCGGGTGCATCTTGACCCAATTTGGGCTGGGGTGAACCACTTGCAGCAGAGGATCCATTTGAAATAACTCCTCCAGTTGGTGTTTGGTAAACATCATCCCCGGCAAGGGGTGTACCTTTAGGTACCAAGTAGCAGTCATCATTAATGGTTTCTCTGGGCACTAAATAAGTATTGTCTTGTGAATCATCTCTTGGCCGTGAAACTCCACTGGGAGTGAGGTAAACGGACTCTGAGGTCAAAGCACTTCCTGGTTGCTTTGCATGCTGAGCTGCAGGTAATGAATTCACTGGAGTTTGATAAAGTGTCCCAGATATGTCTGTTCCTCTTCCTCTTAAAGAAGGTGATCGAGGACGCCCGGCTACGCCAATATCCCACTCAGGTCGGGGCCTAGTCCCAGAACTTGAGTGAGAACGTGGACGTCCGCCTTCAGTTCTGCGGAGTTCTCCAGGTCTTCCTTCACCCACAACTGGAGGAGAGTGGTAAACTCCATCTATATCGTCTGCACTGCTGCTGACTCCAACTCGGGCCAATGCAGGACCAGGTGACAGATAAACAGAGTCTTTGCTAGAAGCACAATGAAGGTCTGAGCCTGGGGTCGGGGCAGTCTGCAGAAGACGAAGGCGATTAGCAGGGGCAATACCCTGTCGTCCATGTAGAGAGCAAAGCCACCAGCCTGGACCACCCGCCTCCTCCTGCTCTAGGACCATCAAGATGTCCCCCTTACGGAATGCTAACTCCTCCGGGCTCTCTGCTGTGTTGTCAAATAAGGCCTTTGCCAATACAGTCTGCAAAGAGGACAGAAATAAAAAGCTCAGCAAATGGGCACAGGAAAATGGCATGGCTCAAAAAACAGTGACTCAGTTTATTAACAGACAAGAAGCAACAAACAAGATCATTGATATGGTAATGACATGAGCGAGAGACTGAAACGACTGATTGTCAGGGCTTTGGAAAGCAGGCTGAATAATACATAGGGAAACTTTTTGTACTCTTAAGTGGAAAAGCAGCCAAATAGGGTTCAGTACAAAATAGAAATCAAAATGGACAAAATGGAAAATGGACAATCATAATGAATCCCATATCTGTCAGTCATGAAGTGGAGAAAAAGATGAGTAGTTAGAACAGATCAATGATAGAATGGACATGGGCTAATGGTAATGAGCTCAACCAGAGCGCGGGGGAGGGGCAAGGGGCACATCTGTCCCTGGCTGTGGGGAGTTTAATTGCCAACCTAAAGCCAAAGAGTCAGTCCCCCTTTCATTTTCTAAACCAACCCCCTGGGGACAACTAAAGCCTCCGCCATGTGGGACCCCTTGAAAACAGTAATGGGGGCAATGTGAGGAGGGAACGAGGAAGATACAGTATATTGGTTGTCTATGCATTGATTGCAATCATTATTATTTTGTAACTAACCAAACTATCAGACCAAATGTGAATATAATTAATAATGTAATTAAACAGCAAAAACGTAAAAGTGGTACTTACAGATACAGACATTATTGCAGAGCTTAGTGTTTTTATTTTCTGTTTAGTGTATCTCCGGTCGTGGTTAATCTGGATAATCCATTTAGGTCGTCTTTAGCTTCTCACGGACTTCTGTGAGCAGACAGTGCACAGCTGCATATGGGGTCGATACATCGTGGAGCTTCAACAGTAATGTCCTTTTATTTGGGATCCTGTATGCACAAAGACAGCGCTTTAACAACTTCACAGTGCGATTCCGCACACCAATCCCTGCGTCCTAGAGATCACTTTCGGGTTATTAACACCTGTGCCGATATTCCACGCCCATAAAATACGTGAAATGAATTCCGTTAAGGCTAATGTTAGCTTAGCTTTGTGACTGTGAGAGCCCATCAAAATCGTTATCGTAGAAGAGTCGAGTTTACAACAACAATGTCCAACAATTTACAGTTCAGCATATTGCCTGGCTTTAAACGCAACTGCTAGTGTACGGTGTAAAATCATATGAATACAGATCGAAGCCTTGGTATTCTTCGCCCACAAGGGGTTGCAAAAAAAGAAACTCAAAACAACAATAGCGCCACCAGCGTGTGCTAAATAAATCCGATTTGTAAGTCAGCAACCGCTAACATCCACAAGGGGTTTTGAGTGTAATTACCTCGTCTTTTGTATAACTGGTTGACTTGGCATCGAGATATACTCCGTGATAGCGAAATCACTTCATTTGAGGCGTGAAAATCTGCGACCATTGGCGTTCAATCATCATCGGTGATTTGGTGATGTCAACACGATTATCTCCGCCCTCGTAGGGGTTGATGCAGTGCACCGATTCACAAACCACATGAGCCTGGATGACAGCGAAAAGAACATGGGTTTAGACCAGTTTAGACCAATCCAGGTTTATGGAGATCACAACAACTTCCGCAGTAGAGTGATCACTGCGCCTTGATTGGCTCGCCAGTGAAGATTGCGTTCAAGATCTATAAAATCTATGAACTAAACATAATATGGTCCAGAGTAATTTAAGAAAATGATAAATAAATTTGGCATCTCCACGTAGGTTATATACATGGATCTATGAACTACATCAAATAAAATAAATCAAAAAAATACTCATGATTGCAGCAAATAACCTATAAGCTTTTGCGTGTGCATTGTTGTCATAACCGTAGGATAGTTTATAACCATATCCCATAAAAATATAATACTGT